>PVIY010003436.1:77441-113511 GCA_004026745.1 Myrmecophaga tridactyla
ACCAAAAGGGGGAAGAGTGAAATGAGACAAAGTGTCAATGGCTGAGAGATTCCAAACAGAGTCGAGAGGTTATCCTGGAGGTTATTCTTATGCATTAAGTAGATATCACCTTGTTATTCAAGATGTAATGGAGAGGCTGGAGGGAACTGCCTGAAAATGTAGAGCTGTGTTCCAGTAGCCATGTTTCTTGAAGATGATTGTATAAGGATATAGCTTTCACAATGTGACTGTGTGATTGTGAAAACCTTGTGTCTGATGCTTCTTTTATCTACCTTGTCAACAGACGAGTAGAACATATGGAATAAAGATGAGTAATGGGGGGAACAAATGTTAAAATAAATTTAGTTTGAAATGCTAGTGATCAATGAAAGGGAGGGGTAAGGGGTATGGTATGTATAAATTTTTTTCTGTTTTCATTTTATTTCTTTGTCTGAATAGATGCAAATGTTCCAAGAAATGATCATGATGATGAATCTGCAACTATGTGATGATACTGTGAATTACTGATTATATATGTAGAACGGAATGATTAAAATAGGAATGTTTGCATTTATTTGGTGTTTTTTTTGGTATTTAAAAAAATAAAATTAAAAAAAAAGAAGGCATCCAGAGAAAGATACCTAGGTTCATGAAAGCCGGTGAAGTTCAGGGTTTCTCTCTCAAGTGGAAGGGCATGTGGCGAACACAGTCAGAGTTTCTCTCTCATCTGGAAAGGCACGTGGTGAACATGGTCAGGGTTTCTCTCTCTTGGCTGGAAGGGCACATGCAAACATGCCTCATCTCCTAACTTCCTCTCCTCTTCATCTCCAAAGGTCGCTGGCTGGTGGACTCTACTTCTCATGGCTATGTCATTCTGCTCTGCTCTCTGAATCTCTTGGCTTTCTCTTTTGTTGTTCTCTTTTATAGGATTCCAGTAAACTAATCAAGACCCACCCAAATGGGTAGAGACACATCTCTATTCCAGCTTAACAACCACTCTTGATTGGGTTATATCCCCAGGGAGATGATTTAATTACAGATGCAAACATACAGTATTGAATAGAGATTATTTTGCCTTTACGAAGTGGGATTTTGATTAAAACGTGGCTTTTCTAGGGTCCTTACATCCCTTCAAACCAGCATGATAGGCTAAGCCTACTTAAAATTATGCCTAAGAGTCATTCCCAGATAACCTCTTTTTTTGCTCAGATGTGGCCTCTCTCTCTACGCCAACTAGGCAGGTAAACTCATTGCCCTTCCCCCTATGTGGGATATGACTCCCCACAGGTAAATCTCACAGGCAATCCTGGGACCCAAGGTCATGGGATTGAGAAAGCGTTCTTGACCAAAAGGGGGAAGAGAGAAATGAGACAAAATAAAGTTTCAATGGCTGAGAGATTTCAAACAGAGCCAAGAGGTTATCCTGAAGGTTATTTTTATGCATTATATGGATGTACCTTTTTAGTTAAGGTATAATGGAGGGGGGGGGGGGGGGGGGGCAGTGCCTGAAAATGTAGAGCTGTGTTCCAGTAGCCATGTTTTTTAAAGAGGATTATATAATGATAGAGCTTTTACAATGTGACTGTGTGATTGTGAAAACCTTGTGTCTCATCCTCCTTCTGTGGACAGATGAATAAAAAAATAAGGATATAAATAAATAATATGGGAAAAGGGGTAAAATAAATTGGATAGTTTGAAATACTAGTGGTCCATGAGAGGGGGAGGGAAAGGGGTATGGGATATATGAGTTTTTTCATTTTTCTTTTTCTGTAGTGATGCAAATGTTCTAAAAATGATCATGGTCATGAATACACAACTAAGTGATGATATTGTGAGCCACTGATTATATACCATGTATGGACTGTATATGTGTGAAGACTTGTCAATAAAAATATTTTTTAATTGACCTATGACAAGCTTATGAGGTAGCTTCACTGGCTATTATAATCCACGGGATTAGTTAGTCTATGAGTATTAATCTTTAAAAAAGATATTTTGAACAAAGCATGTTGCTTTATCATTCTTAAAATGGTTGTAAAATGGGGTGGTACAAATGCCATGTATATTTTTGCGTGTGTGTATAAAAATATATAAATTAAAACTCTCGGTAATGAATCTATTTTTTTCCTTATAAGACTATGCAATTTGAAGATGATGATCATGCCTCTCCAGCTCCTCCCAACCCTTTCAGTCATCTCACAGAAGGAGAGCTTGAAGAGTATAAGAAGACAATCGAACGTAAACAGCAAGGCCTGGAAGGTTAGTTAATTTTTAGAATAAGCATAGGATAACCACATCTGCTAACAACAATGTGGGAGTACCTTGATTTGGATGACAGGAAAAAGCAACCAGTGGTTTTTTTAAAGTTTTCCTTTTGTAATTGATTTTTCTACTTCACCTCACCTGGTCCCTTACTTTGTATAGGTAGGTCTGCAATGCTACCTCAAACTCTATATCATAACACAGAGAGGAAACAACTTTTTTTCCTCTGAAAGCGGTCTCAGTGCTAGTATTTCGTAACAAAAGCATTTATAGTGATGTGAAATCCCCAGATGCATAAAGAATTGTTAACCAGAGCAAATGTAGATTCATTAATAGATTTAAGCATTCTCATAGTATGTTACCATTTTGTTTTGTTTTTTTACTTTGGAATAATTGTAGATTTACAAGTATGTGGCTTTAAAGCTCTGTAAAATCTCCTTGAATTTCAGTTGATCCTCCTTAATCACATGGGCACCCTAGTGAGGTTAAGTTTTTCTGCATTCAGAACTTTTAGTGAATAGTTTGTTAGCTTTGTATTTAAGAAATGTTAATGAAAGCATCCCAACTAACTGAGTACTTAGCTACCTTTTTCTCTAGAGTAAGAGATTCCTTACAGCAAGGCTCTCAATTTTGAGTCTTTGGAAAAATCTTTCATGAAACATCTGAAAAATACATTCTGAATTGTGTACAATGACATTCAGGGAAAGGGGATTCAGGGTGAGGGACAGGAAGTCTATGATCCCAGAAGTGGGTAAGAGTTTCTGTATTAAAGCATCCTCGACATATAGTTGAAAATCTTCTGTTTTAGATTTTTATCCAAGGCAAAATAGAAGTCAGTTGTTAAAAAATTTGTGTCCATGTTAGATATCACGTAGGAAGAATTAATGACAATTGAATCATCCAGAGAATACTTTTTATCAATGTGTTTATACCATAGTCACGAAAGGGAGTCATCTTAATGTAATTACACTACATGTTCTAAGTGGTATTATTGAACTTTGTATAGTCTTATATAAGGTTCGCACCCTCCTCTGTTTTTTTGTTTTTGTAAAATGTCCGTCTTTAATCTCTTACCTTTTGAAAGCCTAAAGATGCCAGGTAACAAGTACTGCACCCTAGAACCATCACCTTTTATTTGTAATTTTACAAATAGTTTCTTCCACCTTCATCATGAACTTCTGAAGTAGCTCACTAATATTGCTTGACAGAAATCACTAATTGGATATGTTCAAAAATTCTCTGAAGCCTTCTGCCTCATTTATGCAGCACCATTGGTGAGGTTTCATCATTCTATCCGGCTGCTCACTATATTTTGTTTTTCTGACATTCTAGCAAAAGCTGAATGCATACATGCTATTTGCCTGGGCTGCCAGTAGCTGTGCTTCATGTATATAAGATTACTATTAGCAGCCAGAAATTTTAACACATTAATTTATTTTTAAAACATAATTATCAATACTAGGAATAACTGTTAGCATGCTTGGCTCCCAGCTAAAGATCTCTGTGTATGCAGGCATTTGATGTATGCACTAACCTCCCAACTTAGGCTTCTTTTTCTGTTTTGTTTTGCATGGCTTTTAACTAAACTCTTATCCAACAGATGCTGAGCAGGACTTATTCTCAGATGACGCTTCATCTGTTTCACAAATTCAGTCTCAAACTCAGTCACCGCAAAATGTCCCTGAAAAATTAGAAGGTATTCTCTGTAATTTCCCATAGCATTCACTGAGTTAATCTTAAGAGTCTGTCCCTCTGTTGTTTGTTTTCATGTAGGGAAATTGAACACCTGTTTACAGTAAGTTTGCCATGGAATTTACTTATACTTTCCATTATTTTTATAATTTTTATTAAGTGGAGTGCTACTTTTTGTTCAACATTTTAAATAGATTTACCTTAAATGGACTTGGGCAACCCATAGTTTTTAAAGATTTTGGAATTAAAATGGATTTGTCACAAGTCTTCGAATCAGAAACTGAAGTCTTTTTCAGCTTTGATTACCAAATGACCCAAAAACTAAATAAAAATATGTCATCTTTTTCATATATGCTGACTTGACTTATAATGAAACTGTCATAATCAAACTGTGTAAACTATGGAATTATCTAGCATTCACTCTTTGGTCTAAAAACTTTTTTCTCTCCACTTCAGTTAAGAAGATTAGCTTCATGCTAATAGATCCATGGTCTGTTAAAGTAATGTCCGTCTTCATTAGAATTAAATGTAGTCGCTAGTACATTTTTAAAACATTTCAGTTTGTAAAATTATGTGGAGATGTTAATGATGTAAAATAATGAGAAAAAAAACTCCCTTTTGTAGAAAACCATGAACTATTTTCCAAGAGTTTCATCTCCATGGAAGTGCCTGTCATGGTAGTCAATGGCAAGGATGACATGCATGATGTCGAAGATGAGCTTGCTGAGCGAGTGAGCAGGCTAACTACAAGCACGACTATAGAAAACATCGAGATTACCATTAAGTCTCCAGAAAAAATAGAAGAAGTCCTGTCACCCGAAGGCTCACCTTCAAAATCACCATCCAAGAAGAAGAAGAAATTCCGCACTCCTTCCTTTCTGAAAAAGAACAAAAAAAAAGAGAAAGTTGAAGCCTAAATAAAGTCTTTTTATAATTAGTATCATTATTACAGTGTGGCATTGCACATTTAAATATCACAGTTAAGTTGATCATTAATATGCAGTGGTAGATAAGGGGGTATGTAGCAAACTGGACTTTGAGGACTGGAAAGAGGTTTTAGTAAAAGAAAAACATACAATGAAAAAAATCTCTTAAATTCATCTCTCATTTTATATGTCCCAAAATGGCTTTGACTTTTTAAGCAATTGCTGGTTTTAGTTAGCTCTGGCCTCATGAGAAATTATTATAGATCATCACAAACAGATATCTGTCTGAATTGCTTCAGGCCATCTCCATAATATCTGTTGGAAAAAATTATCAAGGAGCAGGCAAGAGAATTTTTAATGTCTCAATAACTGCTTCCCTTGGTAATCAGATTATAATTTTTTATCATGATTATTGACTATACCTTTGAGGTCCCCATTGTTTCAATGGGTATTAATAGAGTGTTTTAAAAGCTTCTAAGACAAGAATCTATAGCATTAGTATACACTGGCACATGATTTTTTTAAAATTTAAGAAAAGATTAATTTGGAATTTTATTCATTGTATAAAATTCCCTTACCTGAAGTAACTTTGCCAAAAAAAGTCATTTTAGTAAAATATAATTTTTGAAAACTTCCTTTTTTATTAGTTTAGAAAACCCCTTATTTTTCAACAAAGGGGATTTTATACACATAACATGAGCTCTATTTAGTTTAACTGGCAAAACACTTTTTTGTATGTTAAGATGTTTGTATACCATTCCGTATAAAGATGTCATAAGCATATTAGCTAATCATTTAACAGTAGAGCATATTTGAGGCAGCTTGGTACTGAGTATATTAAATATACTTCAAGAATCCAGGAACTTGGTATCAAAAGGGGACCTAGAATATATAAAGATATTAACTGGACTCATATTTGAATCTTATAATGTATTTTTCTCTTAATATTGCTAAATAATGAAAAAAATCTCACAAAGTAAATAAAAGGGGGAGGGATGAAAAGGAAGTGAAAAATTAAGGGAACTAAAGATGGGACATTAAAAGGTTTCTAGTTTGATAATTACTCATATTGAAGTTGTAAAGTATGATTTGTTGGAAATATGTCCTAAATTTCTATAATTCTGTTTCTCTGCCCAAATCAACACATTTCGTGGTTTAAATTCAAATTTTTGAAGGGTTGAATCCTTCTAACTTGTTCTTCTTTAGAGGGCAGCACCAAAAGAAATCAGTGAATATAATCCCACTAGTGAAAAAACTACCACTTCTTGATTTTTACAAATCTTTTTATCTTTTCAATTTACTTTCTAATGTAAATACAAATTTAACCTTAGACTTAATATAGTTTCCCCTGCTTCACCCGAGTGATGTCATAAATCAATGTAAAATCAGTGATCCAAAATGGCCAGTGAGTAAAAATAATCCAAAGTGTTTCTGGAGGGCGAGTTCGCATGCAAAAACTTAAGTTGATTACAGTGTGTTCTGGGCTGGTTCTGTTTGTGCATATGATAATACAAAGTTGAGATGGAGCCTGGAAATGTCATTCTAGATCTCTCTAACTACTGGAATCAGTGTTTTAATCTCTTAGTGAAAACTTTCAGTTGCTTAACTCTGTATTTGAGGGTTTTTTTTATGTTCTACATCATTTATGTTGTATTACAACATTTGTAGAAACAGTAGCCTGTGAACTATGCTTTTCCATAACTTTAAAGATATATATATATCTAAATGAATGCAGTGTGCATAAATATTTTTAAAATGCAACAGTAAACTATTTGCACCTTTTGCTAATGCCTCTATTTACTTGCTTTGTCATAAAGAATGAGCCAATGAACCTCTGTGTCCTGTGGAAAAATGTATAAATGTTACCTGATACTGCTCTTAGATGTAATGCTAATTAATGTTAAATCACAAATAAACAGTATTTTAAATAGATGGATTTGGTATTATGAGCTTTCTTCAATTCAGCAATGGTCCTTAGCCTGAATAGCTGGTGTTCTGTTGCATTTTATACTTCAGTGAAACTTTTGAGTAAGATGGATATTTCTGAGAAGGGATGCCCTGATAAATTTATTTATGAATTAGTTGGAAATTAACTATTTATGTAAAACCCTTCTTGTTTCAGAATGTTGGAGGATATATTATACGAGTGACCTCTTTTTTGTTTACATAGAGTTAGATGACCTTAACTTTATTTCTGAAATCTGAATATCTTTCAAAATTTTGGACTCTGATTCTCAGTCTCAATTCTGTTCAGATCTATCAGTGTAGAAGAATAAATGATGTTACAGTATATGGGCTGAGTTTATATATTACCTCACCCTTTTTTATTTATGTATTATACAAATAACAGTGTAACAATAATGAAAATAATAAAGAATAGACTATAGTTCACAGACCCACTACAGTAACATTTTTTCAAAATGTGTATTCCCTTTCAACTCTTCTGATTATGTGTGTATTTTTTACATAAGGTAATAATAGTGTGAATGTGATTTTTATTCTTTTTTTTCCTACTTAACACAGCATAAGCTATCCTAGAAGATTTCCAGACAAAATCCCTCCATGAATAAATTTTCTTGTGATTTTTTTTCTACTTTGTCCTATAAATAGAGTCCAAGAATAAATCATGTTAATTGAGGATTCTGCTTAATCAAAGGTATTTTTGTTTTTGTTTTTTACTGTAATTACCCATTTTCAAAATGAAGGGTTTGGGCAGAGAAATCTAGATAGTCTTTGGCTTGTAAATAGCCCTTTGGTGCAAAAGGGTTGTTTAAAAAAGATATTCATTTCAAAATTACCTTCTACAAAGCTACAAAGACGTTTATCCTCAGCACACACTTGAGAGTCAATATATATTAATATGAAAGGCATGTTGTGCCTTTTCCTCCATTGATCGGTATTTGGCAAGAAATAAAGTAGAATGAATATATAAAATTATAAAAACCTTAGTTTATCTTAACATTAGCAGGCAGAAAGCACAAGCAGGAAAGCTAGTTATTTTTTTTTATCAGGAGTATATCCTACACACATATACGGGTCGTCGCCTTGGCCAAATTGGGATTTTGGAACAGTCTTCTGTCTGGCCACTAGAGGGTAGAATAGACCTAGCAATCCAATACACTTCCAGGCTTTGCACCCAACTTCCCTTTTCTTGGAGTATAGGCACCACAGTGTTTGTTGTGAAATATTCAGAACTTGTAAGTGAAGATGTTTATTTTGTTGTTCAACATTCTCCTACTAGGCTGTTATTGACATTGTTATCCAAGCAGTTCCCATTTCACCAATGGAAATACTGCCAGTAGTAACTAATGCAGTGTTGAAAATTTTTGCACATGGTCTCAAAAAGAAACTGGTAGAAAGTGACTCTTTGAGGGGGGTAGTTTTCATGCTTTTAAGTCACAACATAATGACTCCGTCAATTTTTTTTTGACTTGGGAAGAAATTGATAATATTTACCATTGCTGATACCTTATATACCAAAGATTATACTAACTACATTTTATGTTTTATCTCAACCCCCCAATTGTGATGAGTTGAATTGTATCCCCCAAAAAGATAAGTTCAAGTCTTAACCCCCAGTCCCATGAGTATAACCTTATTTGGAAATAGGGTCTTTGAAGATGTGATTAGTTAAAATGAGGCAAACCTAGATTACAGCAGTCCCTAATCCAGTGTGTCTGGTGTCCTTATAAGAAGGGAAAGAATCAAACACAGAGAGAAGAATGCCATGTGATAACTGATGCAGAGAACACCATGGATTGCTGATAAGCCACCACCAGAAGCCAAGGGAGAGGCATGGACAGATTCTTCCTTACAGAGGAATCAATACCCTACCAACACCTTGATTTTGAACATCTAGCCACCAGAACTGTAAGACCATAAATATCTGCTGTTTTAAGTCTCCCCGTTTGTCGTTCTTCATTGCAGTGTCCCTAGGAAACAAAGATACCAACATCCCAACAAAGAAGATGGAAAGGAGGTAGTAGTATTTTACCCATAGAGATTCAGACTTCTAAAATTACCTGGTATCATCTATGTGCCATACCCTGTATGCTTCCAATGTACGTATTTTGGTGTTTTTTTTAGGAAGAAACAGTCCCCCTAGTTTGTGCTCTAAGTCGTGTCATGGAGACTTCGTGTTTTGATATAAGTATATTTGGGATAAAATATTGACCTTTGATTTAGAAAACTTTTATTTTTTGTTCTAACAAGTCACTTCAAGAATGAAAAAAGTGATAAATATCTTAAAAGTGGGTATGACCTGTGGTGATAGCATCTTTTAGAACTAACTCTTGAGTCTTCACCATGACACCTGGAAGTCAAGGTATCACTTTCCCTTGGCTTAAGATGCAGATAAGACTTGGATAGAAGCCCCTTTTTCTTGTTCTTTCCTTTCCTTTTGATTTTTAATACTGGGGGCAGGAGGAGATATTCTAAAGATGTTTTAAAATGATAACTTCATCTAGTGATAGAATTACTTTTAAAGATCAGAAGCATACTGTATTTACTTATTATTTCATTTAAATGAGTATTCTTGGAGATGGACTTTCTTTGAGAAAAACCTATTGTACATCTGGAGATCAGAACATGAATAGGGTTTTTGGGAAAATTGTGGTAGAAAAACCCTGAATTTGCAAATTCAATAGTTTGCAAAGGTGTTTCATTTCTAAGAGATGACCATTCAGAGGCATACTGGGTCTAAATTTAGTTTTAGCTAATTAAGGGAACTTCCTTCAAATTATCTTGGAGCTTGAATTGAAAACTTTATTTAAATTATGCATGCTAAGTACAGTATAAAATTGATGAAACTTTCAGATAAATTTCGTAACTTCCTCATGAATGTGAAATACTTGTAAAACTAGATGATATTCTTGCAATGGATGAAATGATGAGATGATTTTTAAATGGACATTTAAACTTTAAAAAGCATAAATATAGATAGTTAAGGGGTTAGCAAATTTTTCCTGCAAATGGCAGATAGTAAATATTTTAGTTGCTATATGTTCTCTGTCAGGCTACATGTTGTCGGTGGCAGCTATTCAACTCTGCCAACGTAGTGTAAAAGCAGCCATAGACAGTCTGTAAACAAATGGGCAAGGCTGTGTTCCAGTAAAACTTTATTTGCAAAAATAGTCAGTAGGCTGTAGTTCGTCAGCCCCTAATTTAGCTGGCAAAATGTCCCCCTCCTTAATTACATATCAGAATTCGGGATTGGGTAGCCATATCCCTAGAATTCTGCAAAACCATTTATTGTTTGGAAAGTTTTGTTATAATTCCTATCTAAACTTTTATAAGCCAAAGTAAAAATATTATTCCTTCCTTTCACGTTGCAACTCCACTGCACTGGTCTTACATATACATGCCAGGTTTTGGGGAAACTGCAAAAGCAACCTGCCCATGTTGAGACGTATATGTACTAGATTCAGAGCAAAAACTGATTTAGAGTCAGGACATATAATATATAAAATAATTATAGTTACAATGAAAAATCAGTAACCATAATAAATGTTAAGGAACTAACAAGTTTACAATTTAAGAAGCACTTTCCCATCACTTTCCTAACAGCCTAGTTATCTTGTTCTGATTTATGAAGAATCAATATCTCAGAGAAGTTGTGCTTTCCTAACATCATACAGCTCACAAGGGCTAAGCCGGGATGCAAGGAAAGGTCTTCAAAATCTGCAATTTGTGCTTTTTTCTATACCATGGTCTCTTTTGGAAACCTACTGAATCATAACCTAGGAATAGCTAGTTAAATATCTAGTGTGTTAAAATTCCACACAAATTAATGTTTAGAATTTTGTTAGAGACATAGTTAAGAGAAACATATTGTAGGACCAAGCCTGTGTATTATAATTAATAATTATAAATTAATAATTGTTTTTCCTGAAAATGCAAGTCTGTTAGATGGTCTGAGAAAGCCCATTGAGTTTTTTCTAGTTCATCAAGATTCTGATTTCTTTAATGATTTACACCTCAAATGATAAACTGGTGCATTTTAATATTCCTTCCATAGCAAAAAAAAAATCTTGTTTTACCTAGCAAAAAGATACAGAGATGTCCATTTATTGTCTGCAATAATTTTAAGGCCTATGTAATTTCTAGTTCTTTATGTCTTGACACTGAAGCTGTGGTGAAGGTTGTCGATTAAGTCAACTTTGTCTCTAGATTTTATTCCTATACCACTACCTTTAGGTTTTATCAGTCCCCAGGGCTAGCCTTGACCTTGCTTATGAGGGTAAAAAATCCCTTATTTTCTATCTCAGATAACTCCTGTCACTAGGAACAATACTAATTCCTTGTTAAACTCCATGCCTTAAAATCAATAGCATTGATTTTAAGAGTCTAATTTGGATGTACCCTGAAGAATATTCAATTTCTAAGAAATCTTTCTTAACTTTTTTGAAATGGCAAACAAAAATAATGCTGCTATAATACAAACTTGAAGCACAGCACCAGATGAAAGGTCTTGTAGAAAAAGATTTATTATTCCTCATTATTTGTCTGTTTCTCTTAGACACTGCTCTTCAAAAAGCTGGTAAACGTGTGAGCCCTATAAAAAGGCCACTCTAGAGTGTTAGTTAATTGAACTTCATAGCCTAAATAATATTACCTTAGGCTGATGTTCAGACTTATGATTTTCAAAACCTTGGATTTCTCAAAGCAGTAATATCTTAACAGATGGAGATAGAAATGAGGAAGCAATGTGATATAGAATGCAGAAGTTGAGGTATACTGTCCCTTGGATTTTCCAGTGGTACTCTTGACTTAAATTATCTTTTAAAAGGCAAAAATTGGTAGTAACTGTCGCAGCCTGCACCTGGAACAACTAAACTCTTTCTGATGATTTGCCAGTCAAGTGTTCTGTCTTTACTTAAAGTAAGGGTGTCTCCTTTCCTAAACAGTCGGGATCTAATCTAATTGTTTTTTTTTTCCCATAAAACAGTAGTTTCTGAAGATTTCTATTGAATAGGAGCTGTGGAGGAAGTAATTGTTGCATTCTCTAATTCACCCCTTTCCTATTGAGTAATACTCCAAGGGTTGGATTTCAGTGGTAACTGGTTTGATAGACTTTGACTTCAGAATAGATGACCTCCTCAGTTTTATGAGAGGACATATAGATACAGCCAGCTTCCAAAGGTATTTACAAGTTAAAGTTAAACATTACTTTCTACCTGGTTTCTATTTTGGAAATGTTAGCTTTGATTGTTTGAACTGAAATAAAGGTCATTTGAGATTATTAAGACAACCAAAAATGTATTCCAATATTATCTACTGGTTTACAGGTGGAGGTGGGGGTGGGGACTGGGGAGGAAGGCCCGCACTGCACCTGCGGTATGTTACTAAGCCCTTTAAAATATTTGCTTTCAAATACATTGTGTGGTAATTACCATGTTTCATTTTTAAAACGTCTTTTAAAAGTTTCATGTTCTATAATAAAAAAAGTTTTAAAAAAAAAGTTTCCTGTTCTAGAACCATTTTATAAGAAATGATTTTATATGTAGGTATGGCCTCATGTCTTCATTTTGACCTTTAGGTTAATGTTGAGCAAGAATTCATGCACATATACTTGCCAAAGTCAAGCTAAGCATGGCTCAATTAACTGCACAGAAACAGGGGTAGACTGGGTGGGGCAAGCTCTGGAATTCTAGCCACTTGCTGAACAAAGTTAGGCATTGGGAGAAAAGCTTCAGCTGAAAAAGAGAGAGCCTATCTGGCAGGTGAAACATGGAACCTAGAGGATGTGGCCCTCAACCAAAAGTGTGGTCTGGTAAAGTCGCCAGCAATCTGGGGTCAGGATAGCAGGACTGCAGAAGTTAAAGCATGTGTAGGAGCTCAGCTTCAAGAGCAACACTTCCACTACTTCCTGTGGGGTAATGGCAAGATCAAGACAGGACCACAGACATACCGTGCCTGCGTAGAGTAAGCAGCTGTTCAAAATGGGAACTCAGATGTAAGAAGAAATACAGATAGAGATCCTGTTATCAGAGCTGAGGTAAGGATATTGCTCAGAATCCCAGGAGCAAGGTGGTGCTCAACATGGTACGTTCCAGAACCTGAAACTGGAGCTTTGTCAGTACCTCCTGGCTCATCAGGACTATTCCTGGAGACCTCAGCCAGGTGAGGGGGTTAGATGGCCCTATCTGTTGGGGAGAGGAGTGCTGTAGAAACAGAAGGTCTTGACCTGGCTTTCACAGTGAAAGCAGCCCTGTGAGATTACAGACACAGCCCTGTAGTAGTGTTGCAGAGCAGCAGAAACAGGTTATTAATATTTCATACCAGAACCTACCTGAGAGGAGACACAAAAGACTAATGAACAAAACCAAATGCTACCAAAACATTAGCTGTAGAGACGGCCAAGTTTTCCTTAGGTACCAGTTTTCCCTATCTGGAGGCACAGTTTCACCATAGAGAAATTAGCTCAAGTGATGGCCCTGTGCCCCCTGCCACCGCCACCACTACCACTACCACTGAGAATCACTGTAAGATGCTCCTCAAGAACACTAACTAGATAGGTAGGAAAGAAAGGGAGTGGTCAATGTCTCCTCCTCCTGGAATAAATGAGGTTATGATTATATACCAGCAAAACAGTTCTGGATTCCACATGGCTTACCTTTAGAAGCCCAGGTCTGTCATCATCTGGGGAACCAAGGAGTGAGAACTGTTTTCAGTCATTCAGCCTTCTAATCTGGCAGTTGTCCATATAATGGTCGCTCCTACCCTCTGGCAAGCTCTTTTATACCCATCTCCCCTAACCTGTGAACCCAGCAGAAGGCATGCAACCTCCCAGATGTCTTCCTAGCTTTCTGGGAATTTGTTTCTATCTGTCCCCACTAATGGAGGATGTTTATTGCATTAATTTCAATAGCACTTCAGAAATATGTACCTCAACCTGTAAATTAGTGTTATTGATTATGTATCAATAATCAAGATCATGAGCTCTGGGAAATCAGAAACTACCGTGTTTACCCTTTTGTACTTTACCATGCTTGGTCAAAAATAGACTTTGCATTTTGATTGCTCATGATGGACAATACTGTTCATGTTGATGACATGTAAATTATATATACATAGCAAAGAGATTTTCTTATCTCTCAAATAGTACAAGTCAGAAAGTGACTTGGTGAAAATCCTATTTGGAGGCACTAGTCTGATCTGTAAAGCAAATAATAATGATAATAGCTATAGTTTACCAAGTGCCTACCATGTGTAGATACTGTATTGTACATATTTTAATTAAATTGTCTCATTTCATCTTCTGTCTTACACCATGGGATTATCTTAGCTGAAGGAAAAATAAAATGAGGTCTTTTAGAGAAAGACTAAGTAACTTAACTCCTGGCCAGGCTTCCAGTCTGTTTCAAAAAAGAAAAAGGCCAAAAGATGACACGGGATGGACAGATAACCCTTTTCCGATGAGAAACCTTAGGTGGAAGTGGGGGTTTGTACCCTGGGAAGTTGAAAATAATTATGTTGATTCCACCCAGGGGAAGATATTCCAGAGCAGTGAGATCAAGGAGAGACTGTTAGACCAAACTTAAGGCAGCTAGCTTCCTGGGGAATCCTGTAGAAATATGACAGAAATCCCTGTGGTCAGTGCAGCAACTGCATATTGAACTCTTGTTGGAAAGAACTATGCTTCCTTGCTCTCTTTACCCCTTGAAACCTGAGGGCTGTCACACGTGGGCTTGGTAATCTATAGTCTTTGTGCCCCTAACTGTTTGTTATGGGAATCTAAGAAGGTCTTTACTGAACAAGCTTAAATGATGCCTCACAATTTCAGTTTTCAGCCACAGGGTTTAGTCCTGGGCTGCAGACTCAAAAAAGGCAAGGCACAGAGTGTTATTAGCAAAATAAATATGCTTCTTTAAAGAAAATCCACATCTACTCAGAATATAATGGTGTGGTGGGAATGAGGAGGAATGTGTAAAAGTAAACGGGAGGGTAAGAGACAGTGGCTCAGTGGCAGAGTTATCACCTGCCATGCTGGAGACTCAGGTTCAATTCCTGAAGCCTGCCCATGCAAAAAGAAATAAAAATAAAAAATAAATGGGGGGAAAAGTTGTAAAATTTTTCTACAGTTTGGCACCAGCTTTAAAAATTAAATATTATATGCATGCATATTCATAGGAAAAAGACAGTATGTTTTTAACAGTGATGACTTCTTGGTGATGGGATTACAAATCCTACTTGCTTTCTTGATTTTTTTATATTTTCAAAATTTTAAACGATAAAATATTAAAAACTCAGAAAATTAAAAGTTGTGATATTTGGGAGGAGTGTTATTTTGAAGTCATATATCGATATTAAGTAATAAAAAGTACAGTGTGGAACAATGTCAATGTTATGCTACTACTGGGGGGAAACAATACTTATAATTTGTTTGTGTATGTGTAACATATCCCTGGAAGTTTAAACCAGAAGTCAAGCACAGAGGGTTGCCCGTGGGCAATGGAGCTGAATAGTGAGGGACAGGGTTGGGATGGAGACATTTCTCTAAAAATTCTTATACTTTTTCTTTTTTAATCTAATGGTTGTATTACCTCTGTGAAAAGTTAAAGACATAGTTAATAAAAAATTCCCTATTTTTTGGAGCCAAGAGTTCCTGAAAACCAAAAGGCCTATCAATTATAAGCGCAGTACGTGCACTTAGGTTCACCAGTTCAAACATGCCCATATGTGCTATACAAAGTAGAGGGGCTGCAAGGCACCAACCAAGATGCTCTCCACTGTACTGTGTGACGCTGTTTATCTAAAGGCCCAGCAAATACATGTCCTCATTCAGGCCCAAAAAAGAAATTGATTTTACTATAGTACATCAGGTTTCCTTTTATGCCTTGGCCTCCAGGAAACCTAGAGCTTTTGTCTTCAACCAGGTTTTCTGGTACAGTCAGACTCCCCCCTGTTCCTGCCCCCTTTGTTACTTGGCTCTCATCTTTCAAATCTTGTTCTAATAGTTTCCTGTTTAGTTTATAGCTGTGCCTTTACCTATATGCAGTTTCTCAAAGCCTTCTTGGAAATCAGTGGAGTATGTATTAGTTCTCTGATGCTCCGCAACAAATTACTCTCGAATGTAGAGGCTTAAAACGACAATATTCATTTATTGTATCTCCTGGTTTCTGTAGGGTCAGAAATTCAGGAACATTCTGGCTTGGGGGTCTTTTAAGATGTTGGCCAGGCAGCAGTCATCTGAAAGCTTGACTAGAGCTGGAAGATTTTCTTTCAAGATGGTTGGCAAGTTGGTGCTATTGGTGGGAGATCTTAGATCTCTCCCACATGGGCCTCTCCACAGGCTGTTTGAGTGTCCTTACGACGTGGTGGCCCCCAGAGCAGACAATCTGAGAGAGAACAAGGCGGAACCACAGAGATTCTTATGACCTTGCCTTGGCACAATTCCACCACATTCTACTTGTTAGAAACAAGTCCAGTCACCATTCCAGGGGAGGTATACTAGGTTCCGCCTTTTGAAGGGAGGGGTGTCAAAGAACTTGTAGTCATATTTTAAAACCACCAAAAGGTATAATGATAAATCAGAATAAACTACCAATTTAGTCAACTGGGAAGGTAAAGACAATGAGAAATGAAGAATGAACATTTATTGGCTATCTGCTATGTCCTAGGCCCTGTACTTTGTATACACTATTGTGTTTAATTTCACAAAAACATTCTCAGCTTTACAGGTAGGGAAAATGAGTCTCCAGGAGGACATATAACTTGTCCAAAGAGCCATCACTAGTAAGTGTCAGAGGAGCATGTCAAGCTTGAGGTCCCAGCTGTGCCATCACCCTACCTCAGTGGGAAATGGAAAGCAGCAAGAATGATCAGGGCATCCTCAATTATTTGCTGCCTTGACTTATCTAAGCCCTGACCATTTTGCCACCAGTGAGAAATGTGGTTAATACCCCAAGTTGGATGAGCTGTTTACTTTGTTTATAAATCCTTTGGAATAAAGTAGATATTAATTCTCCTTGAAATGCACCTCCCCTGCCTGCTGCTGGTGCCAGGTATTTGCCCAGTCCTGACAGTGCCGTGCCTCTCCTCACCCATGGCTGTGAAAGCAAGCAAGCCTTTTTTTCCCTTTATGGTAGGCTGTGGCATCGAAGGGCAGTGGGGTTAGTAGAGCAGGGTGGCACTGAGCACAGGGGTGTGTGAGGACAAGGGGATTGAGCCCAGCCCAGCATGGTAGAGATAGGACAGCCCATCTGCCCTGGTGCCATGCTGGGCTGCAGTGCCCTGATAAGGCCCAGGAATGGCCCACCCAACTCTGCGTCCTCTTCCAAATATAGATTTCTCTCAGTTGTCAGTTGTCACGTGGATGTTTTTCCTCCAAAGGTAGCTAGCTGCCTCTTTTCTACTGGGAGATGGGACCTGATCCAGGGTGGAACCAGCTCTTTGGGGTGACAAAGATGGCCGGCAATGGGCTGTGGAGAAAGCACTCTGAAGTCCTGTCTCTTCTACTCTCACTTCCCCCTCAGCATTAGCCCCTCTATTTCTCTTGGGAAACAAATTTTCCTGATGGATTCTCTGGTCAACCATGTCCTTTCTGCAAGAGCTCATGCCTGGAGATTCAATGTATTCTGCTCCTCTGGTAGTCCCAGCTCCTAAGACACATTTCCTTGTATAGAGAATTTTCCTTTGGTTGAAGTTCAAGGAACCAGTTGTTATCATTGGAGCCAGAGATGAAATAAGAGGCAGGTCACCTGGGCCATTAACCAGGGCTCCAGCCTATAAGTCTAAAGTCTTTTCATACTGTATGAAAACGATGTAGAATGTTGACTTACTGGAATTCCTCTTAGGAAGTACCAGGGTAGAAAGAATACTATGATGAAATACTTCGAGGTGAGGGAAGGCCTTGAGATGTCTAGCATTAATTGGTCACCAAAGATGAAGATTTGGTTAAGAGCAGGATTTTTTTGCCTTGGGCGGGGTTTGTGTGGTTGAAGCCCATTACTGTCCCCCCAACCTCACTTTGGCCCTCCACCATTCTCTGTGCTCAACTTCTTTAGTAAAGAGTAACAGATATTTAAAGGTTATCAACAGAAGGGGCACCAAGTTGTTAGCTCCCACGCAGAAGAAACTAGGTCTTGATCTGCCCCTGGTTAGAGTCAGTGTATGTGCCAGGCTGCCCTCTGAGCAGGGGGCTTTAGGGGATGTATCACGGAAGCTACTGTTTGGGATACAGGGAGACCCACAAACTAACTGCTCACTGTCCATCTTCCCCTCAGACCTTCTCCTTGACTTTAAGGCCATTTGGGTTGACTGAATTTTCCTTTTCCTCACAGCTGGGGGTTGATCCCTCACTTGGAAGGCCCCAGGACATTTGACATCATTGAGTGAAGCATGGTGAGCTCACAGCCTGCCTGAGGACAGCTGCAAGTTGGTGCCAATCCATGCTAAGTGCAGGTGAATAAAACTGTCTGGTAGCCTAGTGCCCTCACAGTCAGCCCTGTTGCCCTGAGACCCCAGGAATGTGTGGCCTTGGGTCCCTGAGAGAGTTCAGCCTAATGGAGAAAATTACCGGAGTAATAAATTCCACCAGTATGTATGGAGCACCTACCTTGTCCAAGGCAGTGTGCCGGGTGCTTTAGCTGGACTGCTGCCCTCCCACAGCACCCCTAGGAGGTAGGCACCATTCTTACCTACCTTGTCTTAAGAGTAAGGAACCACAGGCATAAGGAGGCTAAATAACTTGCCCAAGGCAGTTAGTCAGTAGGTGGGGCCAAGATTCAAAGGCTGATATCTCAGACTCCAGAGGCCTTTGGGCCACTTTGTGTCTCTGACAGACAATGCTTGTGACCCCCAATTCTTGTCTCTTCTATCCCTCTGCTCTATTCTACCCCTCTCCCAGAGGAGCAAGGCGGGGGCAGCTCATATGATTACTGCAGCGAGACAGGCTTTCTTGGTGCCTAGGAAGCGTCTGAGGTGAGGCAGAAACAGTTGACTGCAAAGATACCACCACCATGACCACGTTTAGCTGGAGGGGAGGCTGCAGACGGCCTTTCTTCCTCTTCCCCATTCCCCCCAGCCTCAAGGAAAAGAGAGACATGGGGAGGGTCCCCCAGGATTGCCACGCTTGGCTGGCTGGCTTTCTGTGTGCAGGGCATTGAGGCTGGCTAATTGACAGACAGTAAACATGGATAAAGACTTTGGGACAGAGAAGGGGGTTGTTGGTGGGATGAGGCAGGCTGAGGCCTTGGAGGGCGGGGGTAAGCCCAGGGATTTGGGAAAAGCCCAGATGGCTCTCTGCCATGTCCCCATCTGGGCCTCTACTGACTTTAAGCCAAGGGAGCAGGGCCTAGCGGACAAAGGCTGCTGAGCACATGAAGGAAACCGTAGGGGTGGGGATGGGGGCAGGGGCAGCCTGGAGGAAAGTGGAAGTAAGGGGTTCCCACTTCAGTGTGAAGACTGCCAGCTTGGGGGTCCCCTCCTGGTACCCCCTCACCCATTCCCTTACTCCTTTCTGGGGAGCATGAGCCACGTCCACACTGTCCCTCGGCTCACCTGCTCCGGCGAGGGAGGCCAGGGGGATGGGGTTTCCCAGGCAGGCCTGGGACAGCGCTACTTGGTGTGAATATTAAGTTTCCCTGCCAAGGGCAGGGGACCCTGGGGCCCGGCTGATGGCAGAGCTCAGGGAGACACACGACGCTGCAGCATTGGCCCTGAACCCAGAAGGCTGGAGTCACGGTCAGGTCCAGGCCCTGGCACAGGCTGGGGTCCCGAGGGAGGGTAGAGGAAAGGAGCTGCCTGCTCTCGGCCTGAGCACCACCCCCACCCTGGGCAGGGCCCAGCAGGCAGCATCTGATTCACCCCACTTCTTATCTACTTCCAAGGCTTCTTATTGTCCTCAGTCCTCTGAGGAAGAGAGGACCAGGGACAACCCAGCTCTTGGCAGGCAGATGTTCTCGCTCCAGGCCCTTTCTGCCTTGGCACCTAACCCACCTGAGTCAAGCCACAGGGAGCCACCTCGCCATGAAGAGCTGCCCTCCCCCTGCTCTCCCTTTCCAAACCCGCCCCAGGCTTTGCTGCCTAGGCACAGCCTCACCTTCTCCCAGAGAGACCCCGGGATGAAGACCTGGCTTCACAGTTCATCCCAGCTGCTTACTACTTTGGGCAAGTCACTAACCCTCTGGGAACTTCAGTTTCCTAATCTGTAAACAGGGAAGCGGCTACCTCCTTGCTGAGGTGTTGTGAGGCTCTAATAAGATGGGGCCTGTAGTGCACTCTGCTTCCCTCCCCAGGGCTCAGGGAACTTTCCCGACCTTTACTTACAGGCTATGTGACCTCTATATCCTACTGACCCTGTGTCCTAATCTCTCTGTGGCCCTTCTTTCTGCCCCATTTCACCGCCTCAGCCTAGCCTCCTCATTTCCCACCTGAATTCATTTCAACAGCCCCTCGATGGCCTCCAAACTCCCTGGCTCTACTCCCTGAGACATTTCAGCTCTACACTGCTACAGCCAGAGCTCTTTAATATCCAGTTGTGGTCCTCTGATCCCTGTGAGGCTGCCTCTGACTTGGAAGAAAGATGAACTCTGATTTCCTTCACATATAAGGAGCCTATTTGCAATCGGGCCTCCGCCTGCCTCGGCTTTATTTCTATAGTGCCACCCCAGTCGCCCCACTCCAGCCGCTTGCTTTCACATCGCTGTGCCATCGCACCTGCAGTTCCCTCTGCTCAGTGTGTCCTTCCCCAGCTCACCTAACAACCAACTCTTCATCCTTCCAGGGCAGAGGGGAAGGAACCTGACATGTTTTTGATTTGCATTATCTCCTGAGGTAGGTGCTATTATCATCCCCACTTTACAGGTGATTTAACTAAGTCTCAAGTGGTTAAACAATTCAAATTCAACTCAAAGTCAATTCAAACAATTCAAGCCCAGATCAGCCTACTCTTCTGCAACAACTGTCTCCCAGCAAAAATGTCTCCTCCGCGAAGTGCTCTCCCAGTCCAAGGGCAGAGGCTGGATCTGGCCTAGTATGTTGGGGGACATAATGTGTCAGATGAGTTTCAGAAAAGCAAAAAGTTTCTGTTGAGCGAAATTGCATGAAAATTCAGACCAACAAACAGATTCACTAAATGCTACGTTCAAGGACCTGATCTGGGTGCTGTGTGGCACTAAAAGCCAATTGGGGTGGTTAAGGTGGGCCATAACAAGTGCTGGCAAGGAAGGGAAGAAATTGGAACACTCAATCCTGGTACATGGCTGCTGGGAATATAAAATGCTACGACCTCTCCTTGGAAAACAACTTGACATTTCTCAAAAGGTTGCACATGAGTTACTGTAAGATAGGTTCCCCTCCTAGGTATAGTTCCAAAAGAAAAATTCAGAACTGAAAGGCTATGTATTGTGTGATTCCATTTATGTGAAATGTCCAGAATAAGTAAATCTGTGGAGACAAAATAGATTAGTGTCTGTGAGGGGCTGGGGAAGGATGGAAATGGGGGGCAGAGGTAGGGTGACTCTTAATGGGTATGGAGTTTCTTTGGGGTGGTAGTTACAAAATGCTATGAATAGACTAAAACTGTTTAATCATACACTTTAAGTGGGTGAATTTTATAGTATGTGAATCATATCGCAGTAAAGCTGTTATTTAAAAATTATTTGTATAAAACTTATACAACCTAAATGCCCAACAATAGATTGGTTGAGAAAATTGTGATATAACTGATAGTATACAATACAGTGATTTAAATTACATAAAATGCTAGTATGAAAAAGTTTTAAGATTATTGAACAGGCAAAAAGGAGTAACAGAACTCAAAATAGAGTAATTGATTCCATTCTGTTCAGTAAATTGTGTGTGTGTGTGTATGTGTTTGCATAAGAAAATGGAAAATCAATGTGTTGAAATAATTGCTAGGTGGGGCATCCTTATGGATAAGTTCTACCCGTTTTTCCTTCCTTCTGCGTGAATTTTTTTATATTTCCACATCAGTAAACATGTATTCGTTATATCATTTATAAAAAGAGTCATTAAAAAGTCATCCCTGGGGTGCGAGGGTGATTCAGTGATAGAATTCTCGCCTGCTATGCGGGAGACCTGGGTTTGATCCCTGGCCCATGCACTTCCCAAACAAACAAGCCAACAAACAAATAAAAACCGAACCAAACAAAAATTCAACAAATGGTGCTGCAATAAGGGGATACTCAGATGGAAAAAGAATGAAATGTGACCCCTGCCATACAGCATACAAAGGAAAAAAAAAGAAGTCATCCCTGCCCCTCATCGGGTTCACAGTCTGGCAGAGGACAGAAACAAACATTACAAGGGAGGCTGAGGGCTTGGGAGAGGGTGAGGTGGTCTTGCTGAGGGCTCTAGTGAGACCTCCTGGAGGGGGTTGCAGTTGGAAATTATGGCCAGAAGAAGTATTTTGGGGCCTATAGTTCTTGGGTTTCCAGGGAACAAGCAGGGAGGGGCAAAAGGCAGTTCTCTTTGGCTGCCCCCGAAGATCCTGTGTGCTGCGGCCCAGTCCTCCCCCAGAGCTGGCTAAATGATTCCAGATAGAGATTGAGGGGTGGCGGTGAAGACATCTGTGAGACCCAACATTTGAATAGGAGCTGGATTAGAGTCCCCCACCACCACCACCTTCCCAGCCAAGTGGGTGATGACAGGCAGCAGGACACGGTCCCCGCCTTCCACCTTCCCTTTCTTTTTGAAGAGCCGCCAGTACCTCTCGAGATGGGGAAGCACCCAGTGGGCTGTGAACAGAAGTCAGAGGCTGTGAAATGAAACAACCTTCGAAGATCAACAGGAAGCAGGGAAATAAATCACGAGGAGAATGACTTCGGGAGGGTGTATGTTGGGTTTGGTCTTACTTTTGGTGGTGACGGTGGCTCTGGTGGTGGGGAGTCGAGACCAGAGGCAGGAAGCTGGGTTTCCCAGCCTCGGTCTTTGATGGCTTCCTGGTCTCCACGGGCCTGTGAGGAAAGGGCCCCTCTTTGTGATGAACCAACTCTTTTAAATTGCCTTTGGCTTTGAAAGGTTTTAATCTGTTCTGGTGGAACGCCTGCTTCTGTGAGGGACCTCTCATATGTTGAATAAGGTAGCATGGTAACCGGGTCTACGCATTGCCTTAAAATTGCAGCATTGTGACAGCCCCATGCCTACACATGGCGCTCACTCAAAGGGACCCACAACCCACCCCAAATTCAAAATCACCGATGAAAGAAAAAGAGCACCTGACTGGAAGTCAAAAGACAAGTTTGAATCTAGCCTTGTGACTTAAGGCAAGTTTCTCTATGTCTCTGAGCTTTGTTTCCTCCTCTGAAAATGATGATTAAATGAGCTATAGCACCTGAAAGCACTTAGCCCTGTTCACAGGCTCTGAGGAATACTTGCTATATTACCCGAGTCTATCTGGAGAGGACATGAGCGCTTTCTGGGGCATAAAAGGTGAGCTTGCAAATTAGCACCCAGACCAGCAAGAGGCCCAGTGACAGGGGACTGTTGTGATGAAGCAGGAAGGAGTTGAGTTGTGGGACTTATAAGCTGACCAAAGGCCCTGCCAGAAAGAACCGCTTCTTTTCCCTCTGTTCACCCTGCTCCTCCACCACCACCTCCTGCCCCCATTTCACCCATATCCACTCCAGACCCCCCACCTAGCATCTTCTTTCTTGTTGGCCCTTCTGGCTACCACTTATTTTAATGGGTGTCTTGGCTACTCCTTACCCTGTTGAGTGTCTTAAGGGCAAAGAAATGGCCTGAAAGGAAAATAGCAGAGTGGAACCAAACAGACTTTGTTTAAAACCCTGGCTCTGCTGAGGAGTGAGACTTTGGGCAACTTAACCCCTCTGAGCCTCAGTTTCTTCACCTGGAAAGAAGGAATAATTAAGAGTACCTACCTCATGCGGAAGTGTTTTGAGGACTAAAGGAAAAGTTGCATGTAAAGATTTAGACAGATGTAAACCCTCAATGAGTCTTATTTCTTCTTTCCCCTGCATGTGTGATACAACACTGAGCAGGGCCACAGCTTCCAGAACTCGGCCAGGTTTCAGCCATGCCCTTCCCACAAAGTTGCCTTTCTGAAAGACACTCCAATGACTGGGTTATTGCAAATGCGGGTTGTTTTAGATCCCTGGGTCCCAAAGCTGGCTGCACAGCAGGATCACCTGTGGAAGCTTCTTAAAAATACAGATTCCTTGGCCCATCTCATCTAACAAATCATATGTAGAAATGGAGCCTGGAAAGTTACACTTTTAAAATGCTCCTTGGATGACTCAGATTCAGGCAGAAAGTCACTCTTTTTTAGGAAAACACCCTTCTCTTCTATTAAAGCTCCTTGTTAGCAAACTTTGAGCCATTTTGCTCCATTATTCAGAACACACAACTGACATTGAGGAGTTGTGTTTATTTTTTCATAAGTTTGAGAAATATCCATTGAGTGCCTTCTTAATAGTTAGGAAGTTAGGCTCCGGGCCATTTCACAGCCACTGGCATGGCTATCATCAAAAGGTAAATAAGTGTTGGAAAGGGTGTAGAGAAATTAGAAACCTCCTACACTGCTAGTGGCAATGGAAGATGGTGCAGCCGCTTTGGGAAACAGTCTGGCCGTTCCTCAAAAGCTTACACATAGCTACCATAGACCCAGCAAGTCCAATCCTAGGGATGTACGCAAGAGAAATAAAAACATATGTCCACACAAAAACTCATACATAAATATTCATAGCAGCATTATTCATAATAGCCCCAAAGTGGAAACATCCTGAATGCCCATGAAATGATGAATGGATAAAGAAAAGATGGTATTTCTGTACAATGGAATATTCTTCACCCATAAAAAGAACGGAAGTACCAATCCATGCTACAGCATGGATGAACCTTGGAAATATTACGCTAAGTGAAAGTTACAAAAGACCACATATTGTATGATTCCATTTATATGAAATTGTCCAGAATAGATAAATCTATAGAGACAGAGAATAGATTAGCTGTGGCCTACAGCTGGGCTTTGGAGGGAAAATGAGGAATGACCACTAATGGCATAGGGTTTCTTTTATGGGTGATGAAAATGCTCTAAAATTGATTGTGGTGATGGTTCCCAAACCCTGTGAATATACTTACTCTATCTAATTGTACATTTTAAATGAGTACATTTTATGATATATGGATTATACGTCAACAAAGTGGTTATAAAAACTTTTTCTTTTTTTTAAAGAGTTTAGGCTCTGGAGGCTGATACCCCAGATTGAAATCCCGGCTCTGCCATTCACTCACTGGGCAATTCTGGGGCAGTAATATAACCTCCCTATGCCTTGGTTTCCTCAGACAGCTGTGAAGATTGACTTAATACATGAAAAAGCTTAGAAGAACACCTGGCCTATAGTAAGTGTTCAGTAAATATTGGCTATTATTACTTAGAGTCAGGAATGTTCTAGATCTGTGCTGTCTGTCTAATACGGTAAATACTAGCACAAGCAATTTAATTAGTCCAGATTGAGAGGAACTGAAGTATAAAATACACACTAGATGTCAAAGACTTAGTATGCAAAGTAAAATACCTCATTAATTTTTACATTGATTAAATGTTGAAATGATAATTTTGATATATTGCGCTAAGTGAAAAAATTAGTAAAATTAATTTCACCTTTTTCTCTTTACTTTTTTTTAAAACTAAATTTATATAGTGCGCAACTAACATCATACTTAATGGTGGAAGACTGAAAGTTTTCCCCGAAACTCAGGAATAAGACAAGGGTGTCTGTTCTTGCCATGTCTACCAAACATTGTACTAGAGGTTCTAGTCAAGGAAATTAGACAAGAAAATGAAATAAAGTACATCCAGAATGGAAAGGTAGAAATGAAACTCTATTGAGCTTTTATATAGAAATTTCTAAGGAATCTATACACACACACATACACCTACATACACACAACCTATTAGCACTAATAAATAAATTCAGCCCAGTTGCAGGATTCAAGATCTACATATAACAATCAACTGTGTTTTTCTATACCCTGCAATGAACAGTCTGAAAATGAAATTAGGAAAACAATTCTATTTATAATAGTACCAAAAAGAATGAAATAGGAATAAATTTAACAAAAGAGGTGAAAATTTTATTCTGAAAAATTATGAAACATTGTTGAAAGGAATTAAGGATTGCCTAACTAAGTGGAAAAACATCCTGTGTTCATGGACTGGAAGACTTGTTGTTAAGATCACAATACTCCCTAAATTGATCCAAAGATTCAATTCAGTCCCCCATCAAAATTCCCACTGGCTTCTTTATAGAAATTGACAAGCTGATCCTAAAATTCATATGGAAATGCAAGGAACCCAGAATAGTCAAAACAATCTTGAAAAGAATAACAAAGTTGGAAGACCCACACTTCCCAATTCCAAACCTTAACACAAAGCTACAGTAATCAAGACAAATAAATCAATGATATAGAATTGAGAGTCCAGAAATAAATCCTCACATTTAAGGGCAATTGATTTTTTAAATTAATTTTGTTTTACTTTATTTGTCTTCAGTTGATTTTTGACAAGGGTGCTGAGACCATTCAATGGAGGAAAGAACCTTTTCAACAAACGGTGCTGGCTCAACTAGATAGCCACAAGCAAAAGAGTAAAGTCGGACCCCTAATCACAATGTACAAAAATTAACTCAAGGTGGATCAAAGACCTAAATGTAAGAGCTATAACTATAGAAATCTTAGAAGAAATCATAAGTATAAATCTTTGTGACCTTGGATTTGGCAAAGGTTTCTTAGATAAGACACACCAAAAGCACACACACAGACACACACACACATACAAAAGTAAAAGAAAAAATAAATTGGACATGAGCAAAATTAAAAACTGATGTTCTGCAGTCACTTTGGTAAACAGTCTGGCAGTTCCTTTAAAGGGTACCCATAGGATTATCAGATGATTTAACATTTCTACCTAGGAATATACCTAAGAGAAATGAAAACATATATCTACCCCAAAACTTGCTCACAAACGCTCATAGCAGCATTCATCAACTGATAAATGGAAAAACAAAAATGTGCTATATCAATACAATGGAATACTATTTGGCAATAGAAAGAAATTAAGTTCTAATACATGGGTGAATCTTGAAAACATCACGATAAGTAAAGGAAGCCAGACACAAAGCCCACAAATTGTAATTATTCCATTTATATGAAATGCTCCCAATAGGCAAATCTATAGTGACAGAAAGTACATTAGTGGTTTCCAGGGCACTGGGGAAAAGAGGAATGGGGAGTGACTGCTAATGAGCATGGAGTTTCTTTCTGGGGTGTTGAAAATATTCTAAAATTAGTGCTGATGGATGCATAACCTTGTGAATATACTAAAAAAAAACATTGAATTATATACTTTTAAAAAGTGAATTTTATGGTATGTGAATTAGATTTCAATTTTTAAAAAATAAAAAAAATTACAAATGTGGCTGTCAATATGTCTGTATTGGACAGTGCTCTAGACACTGGGACACCACAGTGAACGAGACCCACAAAGCTGCAGCTCTTTCATAAAGTAGAACTGACTCCACAATGGGTCAAGGCAAGGCAGTAAGAATAGTTCAGTGCTGCCCTCGCCCCTCACTGGGAAAATCATCGGAGAACTCGTGGCAGAATCACAAAGCAGCCACAGCTAGCTGGTCCATGCATCACGTGCTCCACCATTTTACAATGGAGGGGAATAGTCTGGGTCAGCGTGTGACTTGCCTAAGATCACACAGCTGGTTTGAGGCAGGGCAGAACTACACCCTCTGTCTCCCGACTCCAGTGTCACTGTGTGAAGCTGTCTGTGACCAAACACTCAACAAGGAAGGGAAACCCCACATCTCTTCCTGGAACACCAGCCTACCAGAGCCCGCTCACCAGGCAGCCCCCACAATCCCCTAGAGAAGTGCCTGTGCCTTGACCCAGCAATTCCACTTCCAGGACTTTGTCCCCCACACACCATCACACATGCACAACAACTTAGGTACACTGGGACCTGCTACAACATTGTTTCTAATGGAAAACACTGGAAGCAACCTCAGCGTTTATCGGTGGGAGGCTGGTTAAATGTATTATGGGGTGTCCACAAAGGAGTGAGTAAGAAAGGTATTTGTGTACTGATTGGGAACAAATTCCAAGATTCACCATTCAGTAAAAAGTGTAAGGTGAAGGCAGTGCATGGAATGTTACAAATTGTGTGCAAGATGGATATGGAATATACTCTTTCCTTGCATATGCACAGATCTGAGAAACTGGTGTGACTGCTTGACTCCTGGGTTGGGGGGAACTGAGTGATTTGGCGACTGGGACAGAAGAGAAATTTTGAAATCTATATCCCTGCTCTTTTTTTTTTAATCTGGTGCATAAATTACATATGCAAATAATTCTTTTAAATTTTAATAAAAGAAATATGAATCAAAGACTTTGCAGATGTTTTTCTGCCCTTTTGAAAATAGTTTGTATGTAATAGGTTATAGAAAAGTCAGCTGACATAAAGTGAATGGAAATGGAAGTACACTTAAAGATTATAAGAATAATTTATATTGGGAGAAAAACACAAACTGGTAGTAAACAGCAAAGTATAAAAGGAAGGAAGACAGGAAAACCGCAGGTCTTTTGTAAATGAGTAGACTCCTCAGCTAAAAGAGAAAAGTAGATTGAAGAAACAATTTAGTTTACTGTTCAGTGGCAGGTGGATCTGCGTTAACACAAAGGTAGGCTAAGTGCAAACCTTGTTACCAGTTTTGATGAAGGTGTGCTGAGATTTTAGATTTGACTCTAAAATCCCCTTGTCCACTTTATGTGAAGCTTAGTGTAGGAATTGGTTTCAAAAAAAATTTTCATGTTGGTAAAAATCAAGATATGGCTGTTTTAGTTATAAAACCGTACCTTAAATATTCATTAACCGCCTTAAAAAAAAAAAAACAATAAAGGGGGTGCAAGGGTAGTTCAGTGGTAGAATTCTCGCCTGCCATGCGGGAGACCTGGGTTCAATTCCCAATCCATGCACTTCCCAAAAAACAAACAAGCAAAACAAACAAAAACAAACAAAGAAACAAAATGGTGCTGCAATAACGGGATACTCATATGGAAAAAGAATGAAATGTGACCCCGCCATACAGCATACAAAACAAACAATAAAAAGCCTCTTGTTGCTGGAGGATGGGGAGTTGCACACAACCCAGGAAACCTGCAGAGCTGTTATACAAATCCAAAGGAGGACTCCCAGGCCAGGTTTGACTTGAGTCACAGCACATGCTGAAAGTCAGGAAAGCAAGTGGCTATTTGCTCTGCTGGCTGAGCCACCCGCCACTTCTCTTCAGTTTAGGAGTGGAAAGCAGGCCCCCATCCCATTTTTGCCTCCAGGGAGGTTGAGGAGCTAAAGACTCTTTGGGCTGAGCCTTGAGTCCTGAGAACCAGTGCTCTGGTTAACTAGGAGGGGAGTTGCCGGTGCCCTGCACCCTCCCCCCGCCACCCTGCATGCAGCTCTGCTTGGAGGTGTTTCCTCCAGCTTTCCAGAGAGCCTTTAGGACCATGAAACTGCCTGAGGGCTCCGGCATCTAACTGAGAGTCCCCAACTTGATGTGGGAGATAGACAGGTAGCACTGTCTGATCCAACAGTACTCCTGCTGTCCTGGCCTCCCAGGGACAGAGTGAGGACCACAGGGGACAGTGAGAAGCAACAAAGCCCCAACTGGTTTACTGGTTTCTCAGGAACATCAGGGTTTCCATGAGGGAAGACGTGGCTTACTCCCCAAAATGGCTCTGTAGTTAAAAAATTAAAACCTAGGAAAGGTTAGGAAAACAGAGTTAATCAGGCCTGTCACTGCAGACCTTCTCAGAGTCTTGAGTACGCTGATGTGCATTGTGACATGTGGGATGCGGCTATAGTATGTATCATTTTCTGAACTTATCTGACTGCAGAACCAGCTTGGAGGAAAACACCTTATAATATCTCCTGGAATAAAGGTAATCCCTAGAATATAATTTGAAAAAATGCTGATTAGCTGAAAGTAGGGTAAACACAAAATATTATTGAAAGGCACAATGGTTGAGATAATACAAATTCCTGTCATTAAAGCCTCCTATTAGGTTCCCCTGGTCTAGCTTACTGTGTTAAATGTTTTTTAAGCTGTGGATCATAAACCATTAGTGGATAGTGAAATCAATTTACAGGGTCATGACCTGCTTAAAAACAAATGAAATCAGATAGAATTGAAAAAAAAAACCAGAATGCACCGCATTTAACAAGGGTAAATATTTCCTTGTGACGCATGCATACACACATGCATGTGCTGGGTTGCAACAGAAAAATGCATTTCCTACTGTGGGTGGTAGTGAAAAAGTCTGAGAAACACTGCTCCAGAGCTCCTCTCCAGGGAAAACTCTAGTGTGAGGGTTGCCTTCGTCTTCCAGGTGAACCTGCACAACTGTCTGGGGAGTGCTTTGGGGACAGGTGCCTCTCCCTGGCTGTGTGATTATGGGACAGATTCTAGAATTAGCAGTGTTACCTTGCTGGCCCCAGAGAACAAGAGGCTCCCTTTGTTACCCAATATGCTGCAGAAATGCAACTGGTCTTTCATCCCTTTTTCAAATGCTGCCTAGCCCTCCTGACCAGAAAGCACATTTCTGCATAAGGAGACTCTGAATTGTTGATATTCTAGCTTCTTTTTTTTTTGCCATACTATATTATTTATTGCCACAATTGTTGTAACAACAAGATTAGAAATGATGTCCATTAATGGGAAATAAGAGGAATTTAATGTTAACCATGTATCATGATATTACAATGAAAATTAGGAACTATGTTTAAAAGAATGAGAAAGAAAATATGATCCATAAAAACTTGTGAGATACAGCTTAATCTGTACTTAGACAAAAATGTATAACCTTAAACAATTTGTATTAGAAAAGAAAATTGAAAATCACTGATCTAAATATCTACCTCAAGAAGCTAGAAAAAGAAATGCAAACTAAATCCAAAGACAGCAGAAGGAAGGAAATACTAAAGATAAAAGCAGAACTTATTGAAACAGAAAACATACCATAAAAAGAATAACACCAAAAATTTGTTTTTTTGAAAACACTGTAAAAGTGATCAACTCCTGGCCAGATTGATCATGAAAAAAAGAAGGTTCACATTATCAATATTGGGAATGAAAAGGGGACATCATTACAGATCCTGTAGTCATTAAAAAGAAAACAACATTAAAGTACAATTTTTCCAGAGTTTAAAAAGAGGGAACGCTTTCCAGCTTCTTTTATGAGGCTAGCATACATAACTCTGATACTAAAACTTAAACAAGGATATTATAAGAAAGAAAAAAATTACAGACAAATCTCTCACATGATTATAGATGTAAGACCGTACCCTGTGACGTGTAAAATATATAATGCATCACATTATGTACTAAGGGCATATATTCCAGGAATGAAAGTTTGTTTTAACATTCAAAATCAATCAATATAATTCATCATGTTAACAGAATAAAACAGAAAACTATATAAGCATTTCGATGAATGGACAAAAAGACATTTGATATAAAGCAGGTCTCATTCATAATAAACATTTGTAAAAGCTTAGTAAACTGAGAATAGAAGGGAATTTCTTCAATTTGATTTTTAAAAAATGAAGAACAGGAAAATATTATACTTAATGGTGAACTATTGAATGCTTCTCTCCTGAAAGATAAGGAATGAGAAGCAAAGACACTTGTTGTCATCACTTCTATATAACATCTGGAGGTTCTCATCAGGACGATATGGCAAGAACAAGAAATAAAATTGTGTAAGCATAGCTACAGTAGAAATCAAACTCTCGTTATTTGCATTAATTCATCTCCCTACCTGCAAATTCAGATTATAAGATTACTTGAGGTGTACAGACTTTCACTAACTTAAACAGAGCCTAAACATTATGTAAATGTTGTTTCATACAGCCAGGTACCTCCAGAGACTTCTTAGAGAAGGAAAGAGGTTGGGAAAAACCCCATCACAAGAATGACTTAAAAAAATTCTCTCTCTTTCAAATCCACTTCAAGTAAAAATGGTGTTTTGAGACAGAGAAAGTCTGGCCTTTGACAGCCAAGGAGCCAAGATAGAGCAGGGTCAGAAGATGTAAGCTAAGCGATGAAAGGTTGAACACTGAGAACATTTTTCCATACAAACATGTTTGGTAGTTAAATTCTGTAGGATTTTATGTACACTGTAGGTGAAGCAGCCTTAGGATTAGAAGTTGTCTGTCAAGGCTGCCACAGGATTTTGAGTGTCCTATGTAACTTTTTCCCTCTACAGGAATATGCAGTTCAGTTAAAACTGGTGGAAGAGAAAGAGGAAACAACAAAATTTGGGGACATTATTTATAATCTGAGAGCCTCTCATAGATCAAAGGGTGGAAGTTACCCTTTGAAGATACCAAAAGACAAACCTGTTTAACTATCCCAGGGACTCCCCCTCACTTGAAATTTTATCTCCTTGTTTCTACTCCTCTGATTCTGTCAATATTGATATTAAAGAGTCTTTAGAATCTAGGAATGTATCTTTCGAACACTCGGTAGCAACTGTTTATACTTTTACTTTTGTATGACTGGCTTGAGCTGCATTCATTATTGCACCAGTGGTACAGGAAGAACCTTGTATAGTATTGTACTGTATGAAAACAGCCATGGAATGCCAAAACTTTCTAACAACAGCAGATGTGGTCTGTTCACTACAATTGCTGCTGAACCCAAAGAGCTTGAAAGCACAATAACGCTCGCCAGGAGGGATCCAGCATTAACCACCATCACTGGTGACATTTGTATGAGTGCTGGCCATATGCCTGGCAGAATTGAAAGCACTTTACATGTTTAACAACCTCGGAAGGTGTATTAGTCAGGGTTTTCTAGAGAAACGGAACCAACAGGAGATGTCTGTAAATAAGAGATTTATAAAAGTGTCTCATGCAACTGTGGGGAAGCAAGAGTCCAAAAGCCATAGGGCAGGCTGCAAGGCTAGCAATTCAGATGAAGGTCCTTTCTTAGCTTTTCTGGGGAAACTCTGGATTCCTTCTCTTAGCTCACCTTGGCTCTCTCCAGGTTCTGGCTTGTTTAGCGTCTCATGGAAAGGCATATGGCAATTTCTGCTGGCCTCTGGCTTCTGCTGGCCCTCTCAGCTCCGGGTGTCTCCTGGGACTTCTGCATTTCTAAATGTCTGTGTCCTTATTGCTTCTCTCTCTGTCATCCCTCCAAGCATCTCCAAATGCTTAAAAAGCACCTAAGCTTTCTTCTAGCTCTAGCTTCTTGGGTCAACTTATTCAGGGTGTGACTCCAATGCCTTAAGCTCTGAAGAACTCATTTTGACTTTGTGCCTTGAGTTTTCTCTTTTGAATGTCCTGCTTTGGCATAAGTCATTTCCTTGCTATGGTTTCCATTGTCTGTGATGAATGAGTATTGAAAACTTTGGGGAGTTCCCAGTTGACCAGCTGGAGTCAATGTCCTGTGATGCAACATTTGAACCTCAGTTAAGTAGGTGGTCTTTGTCAAAGTCCCACTTCTGCCGATGAGAGGCTGTGAGACTTTGGGCAAATGACTTAAACCCTCTGTGTTTCTCTTTGCTCATTTGTCATATGGTGGTAATGAAATCTGCCAGGGAGGGTGGGAGGATTAAATGAGACAGTCCCCGCAAGACATTACCACAGTCCTGGCGCATAGCAAGAGCTCAACTGAGAGTTAGCTATTTCTAACCACTGCTCCTCCCACTACTTTGTATTTTATTTTTATTGTGAAAAGTAGCATACATATAAAAAAAGCAATAAATTTGAAAGCATACTGCAACAATTAGTTATAGAACAGATTTCAGAGTTTGGTATGGGTTACAGTTCCATAACTTTAGGTTTTTCCTTCTAGCTGCTCCAAAACATTGGAGACTAAAAGAAATACCATCTAATGATTCAGCAGTCATACTCATTTGTTAAATTCTATTTTCTCTTTTATAACTCCACCTTCTCCTTTGATCTTTCTTCCATTCTTTAGGGGTATTTGGGCTATGACCATTCTACCTTTTTCATGTTGGAAAGGGCTGTCAATAATATGGGATAGGGGGATGGAACTAGTTGATGTTCTGGAAAGGTTGGCCCCTCTGGGTTCCAGGATTTATCTGGCCTAGGAACCCATCTGAAGGTTGCAGGTTTCTAGAAAGTAATTATAGTGTACAGAAACGTTGCCACTGCTTCTTTGCAGTGTCATCTGTTTACATGAAATTTAGGGTGATCTGGTCTAGTCCTCTTTGGGGATCTTTGAAGGGTCATAAAAGAGCCTCAAATATTCAGAATTGGGTCCTCAAACTTCCAGAAGTCTCTGCCTATAATCCCTAGCTTTCCTTTACCTCCTCCCTGGGTAGAGAGGCTCTGGAGCCATGAGTTCAGGTGGGCTCTCCTGTGCCTTGGGAGATCACACAGGGCCTTCTGATATCCTGCCTTCCCTGCAGGGTGACCAACCATCTGGTTTATCCAGAACTTTCTCCTGGTTTTAATGTTGACATTTCCATGTCCTGGGAAACTCCTTCATCCCAGGCAAATCAGGACAGTTGATTTGTCTACTTCCAGTCTACTTCCCAGACTCTCCTCAATTGCCTTTATGTCCCCAACCAGCATCTCACTTGGAACCACCCCGCCTTTTCCAGAATACTCTGCTTTTCTGTCCCCTGGGTTAGGCTCTGGCTCCCTTACCCCCTGATTTCAGATTACCCAGTTCAACAGCACTCCTCAGTTGACCTCTTTCCAACTGGGCTCTGTGTCCCTGGAGGCCAAGGACCATGTCTTGTCATACCCAATTCAGTCTTGTATCCTACAGCACCTCACCTGGCTGACAGCAGAGGCTCAGTAAAGACCAGCCAAGAGGAAGCAGGGGAGCACAGAAGGGTGAGTAGATTGGGCACCAAGCAGCCAGCACAACATCAGGGAGGAGCTGCCAGGACTCCCCCACTTCTCTCCCTGCTCAACAAACAAGCCCAGGGTAGCCCCTTCTGGCTTCTGCACCTATGCCCTTGCCAAGCTTAAGCCAGACTGACCAAGAGTCCTCCTTTTGGACCAGAAGTACCAGTAGCGAGGTTGATAGGGACTCTGACTTAGTGTTGGTCAATGCGTCATCTTATTAGGAGCACAGGCTTTTTATTAGAAACACCGATTCCTGGGCTCTCTACCTCAGACTTCAACAGATCTCCTGCCCAATTAGGCCCAGGAATTTACTTTTGAACAGGTGGTTCTGATATAGTTTAAGATGTCCTAATCCAGCTGTAGAACTTCACCTGCCCATCTCCCGGATACTTTCCCTGGACTTGAGTCCTGGCTCTCTGTCCTCCGGTGAGGAAAATATAGGGCCAGGAATTCCAGGACAGGGAGCAGGTGTGTGAGGGAGTTGCCTGACCCTTCCCTGCCCTGAGCTGGCCCCTGGAATCTGCGATTGACGAAAAGAAGGTCCTGGCTGAAGGCCCAGTCCTGGGTCTTCCCTCTTCCAGCACATAATCCTCCTGGAAGGGTAAAGTCAAAAGCCTTTGTTTTGAGTTTTTATTCATTTTATTAATCCTCGAGGTGTTCTTAAGCTAGAACTAGACCCTAAAAGGGACCATGGAGATCCTCAGGAGAGCCCCCGAATCCCCTGAAATTGAGCGTAGTGCACGCGTGTGTGCGGCACATGTGTGGACGTGCGTGTGCCCGTGCGCTTTTCTGGGGTGAGGTGGTGTAGCAGGATGGTTAAAGGCGGAGACTTAGGAGCCCAGCTCACCGAGTTCGAAGCCCGGTGATACCAGCGAGTTGCTTCACCTGGCTGGGGCGGCGCTTCCCCACTCGGGAGAGGGCCGTGGTGAGGACCAGAGCATCGCTCCCGCGAGGCCCCACAGCCGGGCAGGCGGCACCGCGAGACAGTAGCTCTCCGCACACCTTCAGGAGGTCGGTGATGCCCAGGCCCCGGCGTTCTCTGGGGCAGGGCGGCGGGGGGAGGCTGCAGCCTGACGGCAGGGGCCGCTGAGGACGCTGCCAGCTCCCGGGGGCGGGCGGCGGGGCCGGCGAGGGCGGCCGTCGTGGGGCTTGGCCGGCCTTTCGCCAGGATTAACGCAGAGGCTGCCCTGAGCGCGCTCCGTCTGCCACAGAACCAGCGCTCGGGGAACGCTCCGCAGCCACCACCAGCCTCTCGGCCCGCGCGACTCCTAAAAACGCCCGTCTTCATCCCACCAGGGCCTTCGGGAAAACGGTCCCGTCCAGCCGCGCGCCCCGCCCC
>PVIY010003437.1:0-94859 GCA_004026745.1 Myrmecophaga tridactyla
TTTTTTTTTTTTCATGGGCAGGCACCAGGAACTGAACCCAGGTCTCTGGCATGGCAGGTGAGAATTCTGAGACTGAGCCACCACTGCATCACCCAAAGTCCAAATATTTTTAATGGCACTCAGACACCCTGCCAATTATTTTCAAGTTCCATATTCAGTTGACATTTTGAAAATTATATGTATACATATATGTTTGTGTGTGTGTGTGTATATGTGTGTGTCTTTTAAACAAGAGCCAAGTACATAGTAACGCTGATGAAATTTAGAAGTCAAAAGACTCCAGTTCTGCCTAGCTTTACAGCTGATTTCAGACATCTGCTAGAAACTTTCTAGAATGTTCTTTAAATATGTCAAATCACAAATTTTGTAAAATGTTCAAACAAAAGCACTAGATTATCAACCAGGAGATTTGTATTTAAACCAAAATCAGCTACTAAGTGGGAGTTAACTTTCTATATGTCTTTTCATTTTCATCTGACTATTCCTTCATCTATAAAACGAATGGTTGGATTATTTTTAAAGTCCTTTCTTGGTTACAGTTTTACTCTAAACAGCAGCTCTTAGATGTCTGTTCCATATGGCTTTTTCTTCTACAGGAGAGAAAGATTTTAACACATATGACAGTAGCACCATAAAAAAAAAGATGAGAAAAGTCTACCCTCTACCCATAAATATCAGCTACAATTTTGTCACATTTAGACTGAGAAGTTCTCATTCTCTTTGGGAAGTCTTCTGGAAAACCAATGTCTCTCTCTGAACTCAGTTACTCTAGTTAAATTTCACAGCAGATTTTTATTTTTTTTATTTCCTAAGTAGTATATAAAAACATTCTCCTTGTAGAAAACCAAACAACACATGTAAAGTAAATGCTTCCTTAGGCTATCCCTGTCCTATCCTCCCTCCCTTGCCTTTTCTGGTTCTGACTCTCACCTTCCCGAAGTTTACTCATTGGGGCACTTTTCAAATTCATGTGCAAGAAAAGGATCCAAAGTTCAAGATGTACATCAGGCACTGAATGCATCAATGGAAACAGATTTGTATAGGAAATAATGAAAAGTAAAGTCGGAATTCTGCCTGCCTCCCAGTAAATGCTTGAATGCAAACCTGCTGGGGGAGTCTTCTACTGGGAAAACACATTGGACGCAACACAACCACAGGCTTCTGGGAACAGGAAGGAGGGGCGTGGAAGTTTGTTTCCAAGCTCACTTACCACCACTGATTTTCACTGTTTGTTTCAGCCCTCTGGTCTCGTCCAACTATAGTTTTCTAAGCCTGAGTGGATGGATGTTAGTGAGGAAATGGGTAGGAATAAGTGAGAACCCGGATGATTTTTACATGTGGCATGTTGGAGAAAAAGCATCGAGTTTGAAAAGAAAAAGGGACATATTTTCTGCTCTTTTACTTCAACTCCAATTCATGAGGAAGCCTGGCAAGACACAGAAAAAGCCTGGCTTTAAGGCCAGATGGTCATAACTCAAAATCCTGAGACAGGAGGCCTGACTTCTCTTATACATCACTGAACTATGGGTCCCTCTTCAAAATGTTGTGGTAAGGCTTAATGAGACAATGTTTGAGTCACTATAGGCTTCTTCCCCATACACATCAAGGCTTCTCTGTCTGCTAAAAAATACTCTTCTTTTGTGCCTCTGGGATGTTGCACAGGTAGCAAATAAAGCCATCAGATATTTCCGAAGATTGTAGATGAGTACACATAAAGAGGGATATTTAACATCTCCTTTACAGATCATTAAAGCTAGACTATTATTACTTAGGTAATTATCTTTGAAACTAGCTATGAATAATTCTTCCAATTGCTAAAATCTAAAAATAAACCTCTATAAATAATAAAAAGTATGTCTCTAATCCCCTCACCCTGAACACACCCATTTTACTTACAAAAAAAGTTATGTGAAAATCCATGGTCTTATCGATAATGAAGACTCTAAAAATACATATTTACTTTTATGCTGAATTCCCTCACACAAAAAATAAAATAGAAAAAGAAACACAGAATTCTCCTATTTACAAAAAGGCAATTTTGGAAATTAAATTTGAAACAATCAGGTGTTGTGGTGGTTTAGAAACGTGGTTGCAATTTGTCTCTCTTCTTATTGAGACATGGGGGTTGTGGTAGTTAGTTCAGGTGTCAAGGTGACCAGGTGATGGTGCCTAGTTCTGTTGCTGCAAACTTGAATCATTAGCATGTGAAACTCATGTACGGCTGATTATATATGCTGTAGGCTAAGGGGCATGCCTTCTACAATTAGTGTGTAATATAATTAGCTGGAGGCTTAAATGAGAGAGGTCAGAAGAGACCTCAATGCAGCACAGCCCAAACATCTCAGCAGTCACAGGTCAGCCCAGATATGCGGAGATGCAGAAAGGAATCACCCCTGGGAAAGACGGTGGAACCCAGAAGCCAGGAGAGAAGGCCAGCAGAGTTCCCCGTGTGCCTTCCCATGTGATAGAAAACCTCCCATGAAAGTTAGCTGCCTTTCCTCTGGAGTATTGCAAATTTTTAACTAAATACATCCCCTTTTATTAAAAGCCATTCCATCTCTGGTGTGTTGTATTCTGGCAGCTTCAGCAAAGCAGAACAGAGGTCTAAGTCCCCTCCCCTCTGCACAGGCTTATGTCTGCTTTGATGCATAGAATATAGTGGAAGTGTCACTGTGTATCTTCTAAGGCTAGGTCGTAAAAGTGGGCAGCTTCCACTAATCACCGGGGTGTGACCAACCAGTCAGAAGTCTGACTACTCTGAGAATACTCTGGTTGAACGGCCACATGGAAGTGCTTGGGCTGACAGTTCCAGCTAAGCCCAGCCTTTCATGCCTTCCCCACCAGGCAACCAGACACTTGTAAGAGAAGAACCCATCTTAGAGTGGATCCACAAACACCAACATTCTAATCCCGCTCTTCCAGTCAGCCTCAATCACTGCAGTCTTCCCAGCTAAGGTCTCAGACATCATGGAGCATAGAGAAGGTATCTCTGCTATGCCTTGTCCAAATTCTTGGTGCACAGAATCCACTCGCATAATAAAAAGTTTGTGGTTTTTCACCACCAGGTTTAAGGAGATCTGTCACACAGGGGTTAAAAAAAAAAAACAAACAACAACAAAAAAAACTGGGATGACCATAGAGTTAGAAAATAGTATATGAAGGTTTAGACATGTGGCTTGAATTAAGGTTAAAGAGAGTCAAGGCTAATATTGTCATTTAATTTTTGTTCCCTCTATACATTATAACATACCACCTGGAATTGCACATTACTTCAAAGACGTACTTCTGAAGGTGATCAGTGGAGGACTGTTCTATAAAACTTAAATGGGAAATTCCCTACAAGTAGGTGAATAAAGGTAATTTACTCATGTTCTATCTATTAAACTGACATCTAGCATGGTACTTTCATGTTTTCATTCCCAACAAGACATATATTCTGGCATCTGGCACAGCCAGAAATTCTGGCATGTAATGTGCCCTGGAAAATATCTGTGGATTAGCAATCAACATCCGTTCTAGTGTAATATTCTCCCTTTTGAACCTGGAAAATTAAAATCTGCATTTTTCCAAACTCCCTTGCAGCTTCTAAATGCATTTAGGTTTGGTCAATCAGATGCAATAACATGAGATTTGTAAAGGCAAGATTTTGGTTGTGACCATGCTTCTGTAACTTCCAAGTACACGCACAATTATGGAAGCCTCTGGTTTTTTTATGGCATGCTCAGCATAGAATCCAGTTTCTAGTCACTCATCTTGTGACTGTTTTGTACGGTGTCCATTTTGCAGATTTAAATTGCAATAGGTGTCAGTTTGTCCTTCAGCCAAAGAGGCAGCAGCTTCCTGCACGTGGAATCCCTCCTGATGGCTGCGGTGGCATGGTCCTGAAGCCAGCTTCCAGACCGTGGACGAGGCAATGGTTCTGCAGTGTGGCTTTGCGAGCCATTTTTGAAAGCCCAACTTACAGATGGCATCTTGAGCCCTCTCAATGATTCTGTGAGCTATTTAATACCTTATAATAAAGTCTTCCTGCCTAAACTAATTATAAAAAATGTTGCTCCCTGCAATGAAAACCCGACTGATGCACCATACTTTTCATAATGAACAAATAAACATTCACTCTCCTGACATCTCCTCAACAATCTGTCGCCTGCTTTACCTTGATAGGTTCTCCATGGGGAGACATGACCTCATCAGAAAGTTCCATCATCTTCAGGGCCATCAGTGCTATCTGGACAGCATGGGTGTCGCTTTCTTTGTGTAGCCCTCCAGCGACACAGTATGCATCGCCGATGGTCTCCACCTAGACATAACACAATCTCCACGTTATAAACAGAAGTTGAGGAAGGATCAGAGCATTGCATCACATAGCAGAAATGTGTGCTCAGGCCTTCCCTGGAAAATCAGGCTAAATGGCACACTCTCGGAGACGGCTTTCTTCGCCAAGGTGAATTCAAAAACCCTTTCAGGGAACTCACACGGTTTAAATCCCTCATCAGGACACTGCACTGACAGGCAGCACAATTCTTTGAACATCCTACCAAGTGGCTTCCTTTCCCAGACTTGCCGGTAATTCACCGTATCATCTAATCTCTCTTTTTTTCCACTATGCAAAATAGCTTTTGAGGAAGCAAATTTTATATATATATATATATATATATATATATTTTTTTTTTAAATTTGTATATGGGCAGGAGGCACCAGGGATCGAACTCCAGACCTCCAGCACCGCAGGTCGGAGCTCTGCCTGCTGAGCCAAGGCAGCCGCCCAGCAAATTATATATTTTGGGTTGAAAATAAATTACTTTAAGATACTGGGATGCCTTACGGATTTTATATCCACCTCAGCATAAAAGGTAGTGTGTGGTTTTATGCAGCCACTCCTCAATACATGTCATAAGAATGCAGGAGGACAAAAATAGTCATGAGTGGTATAGACATGGTTTTACTAAAGGACTTTTGGAGTTCTCATCAAAATTACAAGCATTTATTTGGACATGATATCCAACCAGGAGCCATAAACAATGGTGCTTGGAAGGCTATTGGAAAGGAAGTTATTGTATAAATTGTAAGTGTTATAATTATCATCATTATGTCATTGTTCTTACAGGTAATTTTTTATTTGTTTGTGATACTGGTTATAGCAAGCTAATGCTTAATTTGAAACCACAAATAATCCCCTAAATTATAATAGTTACAATTTCATTCAATTTCTGAAAAACCTTCAAAATTTTCCCTTTTCCTTTCCTTTCCAAAAAAGAAAGACATGGAAAACCATTCTACTATGCGAAAACGATGAAGCCCTTACAATGTTTCTGAGATTCATCCTGGTCTCTCCTTCCTGGTTACCCATAACTTCACCCCTCATGCACTTTCTTTCAATTCACTGGCCTCCTAGTTATCCCTCAAACAATTGCCATTTTTTTCTTCTTTTGTACGCCGGATGGCAGGGGCCACATTTCATTCTTTTTCCATGTGAGTATCCCCTTATTGCAGCACCATTTGCTGAATTTTTACTTGTTTGATTTTTCATTTGTTTGTTCGTCTGCTTGTTTGAGAATTGCATGGACAGGGAATCGAACCCGTGTCTCCTGCATGGCAGGTGAGAATTCTACCACCAAACTACCCATGCACCCCCTACTGCTATTTCTTTTGCCTGGAAGCCTGCCGATAACCACTTGGCTTGTCCCTCTTTTCCTTCAGTCCCGGCTAAAACATCACCTTATTAGAAAGGCCTATCCTGACTGCTTCTAGAAATAGCACTCACTCCTTGCCCTCGCTCTCTTTCCCCTGTTTTTATTTCTTCCCAGATCACTTATACCAAATGAAGCATTATACATTTACTCATTTGTTTATTGTCTTTCTTTCTTCTAGTACACAGGGGAAAGAATGAAATTTTCTGAGGTTGTCTACCTTATTCACTCCTATATCACCAGTGTTCAGTAAAGAACCATGAATGAATGAACGAAAGCTGGACGGCAGGCCTCTCATAAGTGTTTCCTTACTATGATAAGAAGTGCTTATCATAATAGCTAATACATCACAGGTATTCAATACATGTTACTAATTAGGAGAAGCAATGCCCCACCCCTACAGGGGTTGGGTGCCCTCCTAGCACCCTGTGCACGTGTGAATGGAAGTGGGCATCTGTCCTGTTGTACTAGAAAGCCAGCATCTGTCAGTCCATCCTCCTCTTCCCAGCAGCCCCCTTATATGTGAGCTCTTCTCACAAGGAATTGCTTTCTTTATGCCTTTGTCCAGATCCCATGCTATGCAAATGTTAGATGGCCAGTAAATATGCGTTCAATAATGGATAAACGAATACAGAAATAAGCAGAAAAATGACCAAAAGATTGAAAGACAGACAAAATAAAATTAAATATAGCCCTAGTATGATCAAGGCTCTGGAGCAAATAAGGTTGAAAAATTGCTTGGAAGCCATCACACTCATACATCAGCCTTTACCTTCTGTATATCTTAGATTTATTCCATGGTTAACACCCTTTCTTATTTATTTTCATCTGCCTTCAGGAACTTTCATGCAAAATTAGAAGTGAAGAAAAAAAAAATGAGGACTGGGATTGAAGGTGAATGTCTAATCAAGCCCGATGAGTTAATCAGGGGAGCTCCAAGTTGCCATACTTGCATTATGGAGCATAATTTCTGAATACTTAATAGGAGCATTTTTTATTTCTACAAGTTGAAAGTTACAAAAGAAGAGGGCTACCTCTTCTGCTAACAATCACAGCAGTTGTAAAGGAGTGAAAGACTTCTTTCTCCCACTTCTGAGAGGGGAACATTCTCAAGATAAAAAATGTCTACAAAATAAACATAGTAAATTCCACAAGAGGCCATCAAACTTAACCTAACTGGAGCCAATTATTTTATCTGTAATTAGGCATGACCTCTTTTTTTTTACCCAGGAGAATCACGGCTTTGCCTGGAATTTCCTGTTAGAAATTTCAAAAGGGAAGGTTTTATTTCTGGCATCTAAAATGAAATGAAGCAAGAGTTTATTTCTTCCCATAAATAATATCTGTTTCTGCCTTAATAATGTATTTATTTCTTGTTGGGTTAAGCTCTGAAATCCCAGATTGCTATGTGGCAATTTAAAAAGGTCACATAAGCCATACAAACAAGATGTCTTTATCTTTAATACCAAAATCTAAAACAATGTAGAATAATTTAAATCGGTAAAACCCGTTCAACCCAACAAAGCAGGAAAAACATGAAAACTCTTCATCAGCTGTCTTGTAAATAGTTACACTTAGAAAATGTATTGCAGGGCAGTACAACAGTGGCTCAGTGGCAGAATTTTCGCCTGCCATGCCGGAGACCCGGGTTCAATTCCCGGAGCCTGCCTATGCCAAAAAAATAAAAATATAATAATAAAAAAATGTATTACATATCAAGGACAGTCACAATTGTGTCCCAGTCCAAGAATGATAATTATTTTGGTACATGGTAGGCATAATAAATATGGACTGCCTGATGAGTAGCATATATTATCTATCATAATATTTATAATAATCCTGTTCATGAAGATTATGGGAAATAATACATGCTCTTCCTGCATACAAACTCTGTGGGTGGCTATTACTTTCTCTGTTTTGGAACTGAGAATGGTTATTTAACTTGATAAAGCAAGTAAGGTAGAGAACTTGATTTGAAAACAAGTCTCTTATTCAAATGTCTCAGTCCTTGGGCTCTCTATGGTAATGCCTTAATTAGCTGGCTTCGATATCCAGGAACTGGCCATGCAATTATCAAGTTACTCATGCATTGAACTAATTTACTTAAAGATAATTTTTATAATCCTCATGTTTATTTACTTTTACAAATGCAAAGGATGAACTTTCCCTGTATAGGTCATACCTTGAATTGTTTTAGGCTTAGTAATTCAACTCCATTTCCACAGTAAAGAGTCAGATGCATACGTCTCTTAAACTATCCTTACATACTTCCTAAATCTCATCCTTCTCTCTGCTATGATCCCTTCACCATATGCTCATTCTTTGAGAAGACAACTAGGCCATCCTTTCATGGAACAATAATTTCTCTATTTCTGAGCAGAGTCAGAGTTATTTCTGGCCAAAGAACACCCACATGATTGATGGACTCTGCCTGCTCCCAGGATGCGCCTGCAGGATGCTGCAGAGAAGACCTGGTATTTGCATTGTAATTCAGCTCCTGCATGAGTGCTTTTGCTCAGTGACTTCTGCCTGTAAAAGAGCTATTTCCCTGCAATCCCCTACCTTGTAGACGTCCAACTCTCCACACTGCTGGTCAAAGCGGGTGTACAGTGCATTGAGCATGGTGATGACCTGCAAAGGTGAGCACTGGGAGCAGATGGCCGTGAATCCCACAATGTCCGAGAAAAGCATGGTGACGTTCCTGAACTTCTTGGCTTGCACTACTTGTCCTTGCCACAACTGCTGAGCGACCTCGCTGGGAAATATAGAGCACAGAAGATCCACTGTCTTCTTCTTCTCCTCCTCCAGGGCTTGGTGGGCTTGCTCAAGGGTGGCCTTGAGCTTCCCCAGCCTCTTTTTCAGGCCATCTTGGGCTCTGGCTTGTTCTCCGATCAAGACCACATCCCTCAGAGCATTGTGAATTGGAATGTCTGACAGGTAGAGTCCTCGGCCAGTAAAATCTTCTAATCTGTCCACACAGGGGGATCCCAGAAACAAGACGGCACTGGACTCAATGATGTAGATCATTTGGCCTTTGAGGTCCATAACCTGTGAAGCAAAGGAGAATGTATTGCTGTATGGTCAAGTTGCCAGCACTCTTCTGAGACAAAGGAGAGGAAGGAGATGGAGTGATAATCCCTTTGTATTTAAACGCTATTTTTTCAACCTGCTGAAAAAGAATAATATGCTTCCTTATTGTCCCAAGTTGCTATAAATTCTAAAATGCATGCCGGATTTGAAGAATATATTAGAATATTGCTACACTGAAATTATGATTTGCAAAGATCTATAACTTGCAAAAAATTCTTGCATCAAGGTGTATGATGCTGCTGCTGTTAAACTATATCGTTTTGATAAGCTCCTTTTGGTTTATTTGGAGTTATATTTTTGGTATATTTTGGAACTTTTGTGAAAATTAGCTTTTTCTTCTTACTCTTTTATTTTTTTTCTTTCTTTTTTAAATCTTCTCCTCTTTTTAACCTGCTTTTTTCCTTCTCCTCACTTCTCTCCTAAACTAGTTATTCTACCTGGCAGGTATGGAGGGGTTAAAAGCCTCCAAACATAAGATTTTTGTCCTGAGTTTTATTTTTCAGTTAGAAACAGCCCTGTCCACACACCCACACACACCTCAAGCTATCTTTTGCAGACTATTATTTATCCAGGGATTTAGCATCAGATCTTACAAAACACATAACCCCCCTATTTAGACTTTGCCTTAAGCATGTAACTAACACTGCCCTTCACAACACAGACAGAAGAACAACCCAGCTGGCAGACAGGACTGTTAATAAAGGAGGCCTCCAGACAGGTGCATCTTCAAATGAAGGTCTTCAAACCCAAGAAAGCATGCTTGCATGAGTGTGGACAAACATATGGATGCAAGCGTTCACTGCAGCAAAAAGTGAAAAGCCCAAATGCCCTTTAACGGGGGTGTTAGAGACTCAATTACGTGCCCCAGAAAACATCTTAATCTTAATCCATTCCTGTGGGTGTGAACCCAGTGTAAATAAGACCTTTTGATAAGGTTATTTTAAATCGAGGTGTGACCAGTAGAATCAGGATGGATCTTAATCCTATCACTGGAGGCTTTATAAACACAGCCACACAGAGAAAGTCACTGAAAACAATGGGAAGTCAAGGGAACCCAGAGAAAAAGAGAAGACATTGTCATGGGCATTGCCATGTGAAAGCAAATCCAAGGACCAAGGATTGCAGGCAGCCAGCCCCAAAATGTCACAGTCTTCAGGGAAAAAGCACTGCCTTGCTGACAACTTGATTTTGGACTCTCCCAGCCTCAAAACCGTAAGCCAATAAATTCCCTTTGTTTGACCAATTCGTACGATATTTGTTTTAGCATCTAGTTAACTAATACAGCGGACTAGTTTAATGAGAGTACAATCATACAGAAAATATGACAAAGCCTTTAACCAATGAGGCAGAATTATTTCTAAACACGGAAGGATGACCGAATACATAGGTTAGTGAAAAATAGAAAGCTGTAAAATGTACAACTAATATTTTAGAATTTTTCATTTTGCTGCAATGAACATATTCAACTGTTACCCAATTTAAAAAATTCAGGTTTATTATTTTTATAATGAGAAAAACAAAGAGAACACTGTTTTCATTTTTTGGAACAAACAGTGTTTTTGCTAGAGTCATGTGGGTCTAAAAGTTATTTACACTTTTAAATGGCTCTATTAGTTCGCTTGTTCTAGCAACAATGGTTTTAGCAAACTCTTTCCTGAGTCTGAATAATTACAAAGTTCTCTACCATAAGGCAATAGAACATGCCTTTCCCCCACATTCAGTAACAATTAAAATCAAACCATTTTTTTTATTTTGTCATTTCTAGTAAATCCTGAGTAAAACTCCACGTAGGTGCTTCCTATAAGAAACAAGTCATTTGTCGTTTGCTTTTGTAAAACAATGCCTCTTATTATTCCAAATTAAGTAAACTATCTGATGGCTAAAGACATACTTTATATAAATATTTACTTAATATATAATTTAGCTATATAATACGCCATAGGATTTTGAAAGATGGAATGCGTTCAACAAATATTTGTTGAAGCAATGAATGAAGTAAGCCAAAGAAAGCCATGAGAGTTCTGTTTTAAATGTATTCTAGCCTTAAAATAATTTTAGCATTGTTTTAAACATAAATGCTTTATCAAAGCATTTTGCACTTTTTAAAATTGTGATGCACGTATTTTTGCCTTTTTCTTTCCAGTCCTTAAATAGGAACACACAGATGTCATAAAAATCCCCAATTACTACTATATCTTTTCCTTACCCTTGAAGATTTCTTCACAGAGTTGTCCCATCTCCTCACTCGCACAACAAACTGCAAATTCACCATAGTTAGTATCCCACTAAACGTCTGGTTGATTTTGGGAGTAAGGATTTCAAAGTACTCTTCGAAATTGGGCTTTCCTTGGAAGTCTCTCCTGTTCATCAGCCTTCTAATGCCATTGCCAAATTGCAGAATCGTCATATCTTTGTCAAACATGAAGTGGAACGGAAATGTCTTACAGAAGAGAGATGCGGGAATCACCAGAGAGGACTGCGGCCTGCCAGGGGCCAAGGAAGGTCTGGTGCTTTGGATGCGGACAGAATATAACAAATAGGGCTGAGGGACAAACTCACTGCAATCGTGGCTGAAGCAGGGAGGTACCGACGATACTTCCACTTCAGTTTCGTACAGTATGCGAGCAGCTGCCTTAATGATGCCTGGGAGAATCAGGGACGTGGTTCTTTTAGGAAAGAAATAGTAAACGTTTAAGAAATTGTGATCTTTATCAAGGCATAGAATGGAGGCGTCATCGAGCCTGCCCCGCTTCTCTGCTTCTTGGCAATGGCTGCTCTGCTTCAGAAGGGTACTGAAGCTATTTAAAAAATCTTTAAGGGTTCCTCCAACCACGGCTAAGGTATGTTCATCTTCCTCATAACATATTTTAAAAAGCTCTTCACCCACAGATTCTTTGATGAGCTCCACCGGAATTCCTGAAAATATATAACACAACGTCTGCCGTGTTAAATATGTCATCTGATAGAGCCATGGTTGTTGCTGTTTTCAACCAATGCTTTATTTGCTGACAGAAAGTTCTCTTTCTATCTGCTAACAAGAGTTCCAAACAAAATTCAGCATCTATATTAAAATCTGCTCCACACAATAGCTTCTAAAATTCTGGCAACGCTCATTGAAATAAAAATCTCCAGTCGGTGAATTTAAAGAGAATGGTCAGCTAAGGACAATGTAAAATTTCTTCTCTCCTTTAAATTTAAAATAAAATTTAGAATTCTAGGATCAAGTCCACTTTAGGAAAAGTGCTCCCATCTCACTGTTAACAGCAGAATAAGTAAATTTTCATTATGGGGCACTACCCCCTCAGAGGACCTCCAGCAGTGTAAGAGTTAACTACCAGAATTAAATAAAAATCACTGGTTCTGAAACTCAAACTTGTCATTTTTCTCTAGACAAGATTATAACTTTAAAAAAAAATATTGTTCTGAGTAAAGCAGCTTTCATGCTGTTCGGTGTTACCTGAATGGATATTTGGTTGAAATATCTTATTTCTACTGTTTCCTCTTTCCCAACCCTCCTTTACTCTTTAATTTCCACATATCACATTTGCTCATTTGTAAGACAGGAAAACAATAGTTCCCTCGACCCAGTACAGTTGTGATGTGTGGGAATCATGCTTAGCATAGTGCCACATTCCTAGGAAAAACTCAATAGAAGTTAGCTATTATTTAACATTTTGTACTTTTAGAAGTACGTAAACATGGACTCAAGCTTTTAAAAAAAGAGTATGACAAAATTACTCATCTACTTTTCCCCCAACTAATTATTAATGTGAAAACAATGTTATCATATTGGATAATGCGACTCTTTCCTTTGACTGCTACAAACCTTAAAAAAAACTTTATACCTACTTTGTTGATAGAATTTCTCATGCATAAATGAGGAGCACACAGATTCAAGTTCAAAGCTTGTGACTATTTATAAGTCAGGTTCCCATCCAGCCTTATTTACATGTCAAAAAATCATTATAAGAAGAGGAGATGTTTTAGGTCAAACCAAAATATACAATATTAAAGAGAGTTACTGTTAATGTATACCATGCTTAATACTGAACATTTCATATTGCGGTCATAACAAATAAATATGAATATTTTAGGAAAAATATTAGTTCTGCAGGTGTTAGATGTACATCCTAATTACATATACTTAAACAATGCTATTACCTGCTGCGATTGCATGGTCTGCAATTATTTTTTCAAAGTCTTCTCTTTCCAAAGATTTCCTGGAAATATTTCAATATCTTAAATTATAAACAGACAACTCTAAAACTTCAGATTATAACATAAGAAATGATGAACGATAATAATTTAAATTACCTTTTCTGTAGAGTCACTTCTGGACTTTCAAGTTTATAGGAAAGGAACAAGGACATGTAAAATTCAAAACAATGTTGGAAAACCTCAAAAATATACATGATCTAGAGTTTTTCATCATTTTTTTATGAAGCGTATTTACCATTTAAATTGCATTTACACAGACTGATACTAAAGAAGTTTGCACTGGCCGGGCATCAGGTGTGTGAAATAGTCAAGAACAGGTTGGTAATGAATCAGGCCCAAGGTTTTTCTGATAATCCAACCAAAAAGAAAAATCTACATATATATTTCACTTTTAATTATCCTTCTTTTCCTAAAACAAATACCTAGTATTTCTTGTTTTTAAGCTGAGGATCCTCTATATTTATTGCTCAGTCATCATTACCTTAAACTTTTATTCTTGATTTTGCATGAAAAATTAGTAACTAGTATGGGTTGAATTAAGTCCCTGAAAAAGACATGTTCAAGTATGAACCTTGGATGCCATGAATGTGACTTTATAAGGAAACAGGGTCTTTGAAGATGTTATTAGTTAAGATGAGGTCACACTGCATTAGAGTGGTCCCTAATCCAGTAACACTGATGTCCTTATAAGAATAGGAAAGTTGGACACAGAGAGAGGGGAAAATGCCACGTATAATGTCCGAGGCAGAGAACACTGCAGTTTGCCAGCAAGCTGCTGCCCAAAGCCAGGAGACAGACAAGGAACAGATTCTTCTCTACAGAATTAGCAGGAGTGTGGCTCTAGCGAGCCCTTTATTTTGGACTGCCAACCTCCAAAACCGAGGAACAATAAATGTGTATTGTTTTAAGTCACCCAGTTTGTGGTACTTTGTTATGGCAGCCCTAGGAAACTAAGAGAGTAACTGAAGAAATTTATTCTTCATTCAATTACTGCACTGTTTCTACAGCATAGAAGCTGCCAACATAATAAGTATACATTCTGATTGACAGAAGCCTCAGGAATTCTGACTTAACTTGTTAATTCATGCTTGTCTAATTGTTTTAATGATGATTTCTGATAGTGATGACTGTTTATGACCAAATTTGGCAAAATGTTAAAGCATAATAAAAGAGAAGAAAGGCTCTGCTTGTGGTTCAATGTGGCATTAGACAAACTAGGTTTATAAATAGGCATATATCTGAAATTTTAAATCGATTTCAATAAAATACGGAGCACATGAAATTTCAGAAGAAAATATCTTTGAGATGGAAAACTGTTCACTATCCCACTTTATCACATAATGATTTACTATTTATAACTATTTTAAATACCAGGTAGAAGTATTTTCTTATCTAATTTGCTCACGGATCACTTAATGATATTATATCCAGTGTGGATTTAGAGATCTCCAAACCCCTTATTACCTACTTATCTATATTAATCTATCTTTAGATGTGTTTCTTTATCTCATTTAAGCAATGACTTTTCTTTTTTCCCCTTACAGAATGAGAGCAAGTTTGCTCAGAGAACTTAATGCTGTCTATACCCATTACCCATAACAGGAGGAGTGAGTAAACTTTAGCTGGTACAAACAGTACACAATGCAACTCAAAAATGAGTTCCCAACCCTTACCTTCAAAAGATACAACTGGAAGTAAGCAGAGGCATGTGTGACAGCACCTGAATTGAATGCACGCGCGCACACGCACACACACACACCAGCCATGACACTATACATGTGATGATGCAATCAACATGCCTACCCTCCCCCCAGTAAAGAAATTAAGCAAAAGATGTCATGAAGACTGTAAGAAAACTCATTCACTTGAAAAAGCACATGGAGTAGGTAGCTGCTAGTCCTTTATTCAGGAAGTTTGCTTTTCATTATATTGTATTCTGGTTTTTAAGTCACAGAAGATAATAAGTAGTCTGCAAAAAGGGGTTAGGACGAGCTCAGCAGTTGGCAAACCCAGAGCGGTAGAAATGCCAGCTGACATGCTGGCAAGAAGGTGGGATGGAAAGGGAAACAAAGAGTAGACTCAGAACTAAAAATGCAAAGCAGAGAGGAGTCCTTTAGCATATCAGCAGGTCATCTTAAGGGGAAAAAGTCTGTGATCTTATTTCAACCGGTGAATAATTATCATGAGAGCCAGTATTTTCTCAGCCAATGAATAATTATCATTTAGAGCCAGCCTCTTCTCTTCAAGAACAAGGAAGTAGTAAAAATATTTAAAGACTTCCAAATAGAATGGTTATTTTTCTTTAAGTTTTGAAATTTTTTAAGGAATTCGCTGTTAGCAACACACCCTAACTGGCTATCTGCATCCAGCTGCAGGAACATTTCAGAACCCAAATGCTCTGAGAATAAATTTTCACTAAACTGGCTGCCAAAGACTTAAGCAGACTGAGACAGTAGCGCGGTTAGAATGACTTCCAGATATCTTATCAGCTTGACTGAGAATTTTAGGTCAGAGGCATCTGGAATGCTTTTCATATCACTCATGTAAACAAAGCCTCTGTCAGGCTCATAGACTCACACCCTCTCCTCATGGCCCCTTCTTAGCCTGGTCCTGCTGCCTGCAGTCTGAGACCAGTTAGTAAGCAGGGAAAATGAAGCACAGAAAATCCATAAAGCACACTTCCAATCGTGAGTAGATGATAGCTAAATGAATTTATAAAATATTCCTGACAGTGGTATCCTTTTGCAAACCTGCAAAGTTTGATTCTGCAAATGTGAAGTACTTACTTTTTACAGACGATATAATTCTTGAATTTGGGGGAATCAAAAACAGCATCGATCAAGTTATCTGACAACAGCAAATGTGCCAGATATATTTGAATAATTAACTATATCTATCTATCTATATCTATCTGATACTTTAAAAATCATATATATATACACACACACACACACACAAAGCCCATAAAGACTTAAGAAATTTTCAAAGACAGAATAAGGAAAAAGGTAGAAATAGAAGTGATATTCAGCCAGTGCATACCAGTACAAGCAACTGGAAATGAAAAGGCTGAAACAGTTCTGCTGCTGCCTCAGGGTCCAGGTGTACCCCTCCTCTTACCCCCTGGACCCTTCCACTTCCTCCTGTACTAACACCTAATGCTTTAACAGTGGTTGAGGTGTGTGTGTAAGATGGTGGAGGGAGGGGGTATGGGTGGAGGTGGGGGAAGGCAGGGCACTGAGACCCAGTTCCAACCTTTTGGCAGCATCCTTACAGTAAGGAATCTGTTTTGATGGTTTAAGATCCATACCTTACCTGTTAAATATCTTGAGGTCACCCCTTAGTATAAAAGAATAGGTCTTAAAGAGCTTGTAAAAAGCAGCAGTAAATGGTAACAGGGTTACGATCATGCAGACGAAAAAAATCCCAGGTGTATAATCCTAAATATTTCATATAAACCTGAGATTAATTATCTATAAAATGTGAAAAATAAATGCCCTCACTTTCAGGTTAGTGACAGCTAAAACACTTATTCTAGTTTCTACTATATCAGAATGAGTCAATACATGTTGAAACATTCAATGACTGTTGGCTTATGTGGGAGAGATGTTAGCAACTGAATAGGAGGTTAAGTTTGGTTTAAACAGCTAAAGTGATTCAACTTACCTGCTTTCTTTTATTCTATGTTTTGTCAGTGCTCGCTGAAGTGCAAGGTTCAGCCGGTCAAGCTAAAAATTGAAAAGAAAAGTTTTAAACACTCTTGCTAAATAATAGTTTATTTGAAGGTGCATATTTAAAATTAGTCCTGAAAGTTTCCTATGAAGGAGGAGAAACATTATTTACTTTAAAGATAAGTAAGTATAATCAATTTACACTTTGGAATCTGGGACTGTTTTCCTATGAGTTTTTCAGACTCAAAAGAAGCAAGGAACTCAGACTAATTTGGTTTGCACATGTGTTCTGGTCCACAGGATTTGCTTTTGATGGGGAGCCTAATTGAGGACTACAAAATAGAGTCAAGTTCAGTCAGAATCCAAACAGAAAACTGCAGTTTGGTAATGCAGGTCTGCAAAGAAGGAATCTCTGTGCCAGGAACGCCCTTTGGATGCACTGCCCAATACTTCAATCTCAGAATGGCTCAAGCTAAACAACTACTGTTCTTTTCATAAGCTCTACCCTCGACACCCAATGACTCACCAATCCTTAATTGTACATCCCCATTTATGTTTCATGTATCATTTCCATCTTCTGGAGTAAAAAATTCTGTCTACACAGAGTCTATGACTCCCCTCTTTCTTTAATCCTTTAAATCCAATCTGTCACCAACATCAGTTGACTGTTTATTTGAAACAAACCTTGGATTTATTCTAACTTGCATAGATTTCCTTTCTGTAAACTAATACACTAGTCATCTTCACTAACCATTTAAAGTTTTTAAAACTCTCCTCTGCTGGTTTCTCAGTATTTCATGAGTTTTTCCCTTTGTAAGATACTTGTATGTTATATATTATAACTTAATAACTACTTAACTATTGATCTTTTAACAATTGACAATTAATTGCTTCTAATTGTTAAGTGGGAAATAAGCACAGCTTTTTTTTTGCATTTCATAAAAAAGTGTACATATAGATGTGCATATATAAAGCTATTGATTCTTTGTGTTGTATATGCAGAGAAAAAGAAAGACTTTTCTGGCTATTTTCCAAATTGGGGAAGTTTATTTTTCCTTGAGAGCTATTTATAGCACCCTTAGAGTTTCCACTGTTCTCACTGTCAAATGCATCAATGCATTTAAGACAAATACAGCAAGATTCTGTTTTAATGAAATGAGTTATGAAAAGGATTTAGGGTTTTTAAAGCATATACACATATCTATCTTAGAAAAAAAATTTAAAATTTATTGAAATAAATGAAATTGCTGTGCTGGAGAATAATGAATGAAACTTTACAGTTACAATGTAGGTAGAACAATTTTTATGATTGTTAAGTATGGAGAAGGAGGATACACCCATCACCAATTAAAAGAAGGGCTGGCAGGAGACATATCCAGAAGCTGGATTCTGAGCCAGGTCCTGGTGGCTTCTGTGATGGCAAAGTGTCCAGGGAGGAACACATGGGCATGCTTCTTAGCAGTCTTTCACCTCCAGAGAAGGAAAGTAACATTAAATTGGTGAGAAATAAATAAGCTAGATCAGCCAGGGCACTTGAAAAGTATAAATGTCTCAAGCATCTTTTGCTTGATAGAAAGTAACACCGACATTACATGCAACAGAGTAACAGCGTACTTGAAAGCCATGAAATGATGCGCTGTTGTGGACTGTCTTCATTCTGCAAGCATATTCATATGGGGAAAAAGGTCCTTAGTAAAATGGAGCTCTGCCCTTGTGCATGAACTACTGGTTTTTCTTCCTAGCATTTTCAACCGATTTTGTCCTAATCATCTGTCTCTTCTGCTAGAATAGAAGTTCCAAAGGGGCAGGGAATGCCTGTTTTATTCAGCACTGCAGGCTCAGCACCTAGGACAGTACCTCGCTAGGCGTGATGCTCAACACATAATTGTTGAATTAATGAATGAGTGAAAGACACTCCCTCTATAAGCTATCCACACTCTTGAAGGCATAATGTATAAACACTTAGCTGTGAGGTGAGAAAGACAGTGCTGAGGTAGTACTCTGTTAGGTTTCTTCCAATATAAAACAAATTCTTTCTTCCCAGGGCTACTAGAGGCAACATTCTCCTCCTTCTTAATTTTCTGATTAGATTATCAGGTGGACTATGCTATGTTTTCCACTCAAGATCCTTCCTGGATTTTCATTTCCTCCCCACTGTCACCAAGAACTTCCCTTTCTATTCCTTTCCTCCTGATAACAAATCCGCTGTGAAGAGAAACCATCCTTCCTCCAACTGCTGCGATTGGTGAAGATGTATTCTAGGCTTTCCTCTTTTGTATCAGAATTTGTTTTCAAAAAGAAGAAAGGACTGAAGTCCTGAGGAAGCATTAGTAACATATTTGAGTGATATTATGGGTTAACAGACTTCTGTAGAAAACTATTTTCACCTAATACCAGTGTTTCTTTGAAAACTGCTGTAATTCATGGACAAGATTCCACTTTCAGTAACTTCTCAGGGATTCATGAAATAAAATTAACCACTTCAGGACTGCCCTTGGGGGATCAGGATACTCTGTATCCCAACAACTCTGTATACTGATTTTTGGTTTAGTTCACGTAAGTCTAAATCCAATATTTCCTTTGCAATTAACCCCCTACAATTCCATATAGTTAACTATTCTGTAATGTTTTTTTAAGTTACCCAGCACCCAAATCCTCTCCATTTGGGAAAGCCTCAGTCTTGAGTTTTGGAGGAAGGAGTTACCAGCTCCTGCCAAGGTGCCTGTGGTAGGACCCCAATTAGGTGCCTGTAAATCTATCTCTGGTTCCTGCTCATTTTCTGAGCCTAGTTCTCCAGCCTGGCCATTGACTCTATGAGCTTTCTGCTATATCACCTAGCAACTGATTGTTTTTATTGTTGTTGTTTAATAAGTCAGTGTTGGGGTTTACTGATTGCAACTAAAAGCCTTAACTGATAACACGGCAAACACACATACACACGCTAACCACTTATAGTTGCAGCTACCATCCTTGGATTATAGAGAATCATGGATCATGGAATTTGTGACTCATAGAAGGGGCACCTGTCGCCCAGAAGTAAATATTAAATATGGTGCTGTTCTTAAGTCTGTTTCTCTTCACTTAACAATTACCTTGTGGCTTGGTGAGGTATAGATATGCACGCATTGTTAAAAAACATTTTTTCTCACAAATATACCACCCAACAAATACTTTAGGATTAACTGCTATTTGATGCAATAGTACTGGAAGCACTATGATGTTTGCATTTTTCACATGGCTTATGGATGCATTGCAATTTCAGTTGACTTTTACTTTTCCACAGTTTTTAATGTTATCAAAACTAAACCTGGCGGTGCGACAGTGACTCAGTGACACAACTCTCGTGTGCCATGCAGGAGACTCAGGTTCGATTCCCAGAATCTGTCCACGCAAAAAAAAAAAAAAAAAAAAAATCAAGCAATACTATAATTTTAAGGTGCACATGTGGTTCAGTGGTAGAATTCTCACCTGCCGAAAAACAAAAACAAAGACAAAAACAAAACAAACTAAACCAAGACAATTTGAATTCATAAGGGTAAACTGTAAGAATAAACCCTTTTTTGGACTTCCTCCTCTTCTTGAACCCAATATTCTAGAACATATCTAGAAATCTCACTTTCTTCAGAACCTCTTAGCCTTACTAAGTCTTTGATTTGGGGTAATATTTATGTAAGCATATCCAGGCTGATTAATTCAGCTTAGGTAGTAGATTATGATTTGCTGCAAACTGTGGCTAATACCTCAGTGCAAACTCCTTAAAGATTATAGGATTATTGGAGAGGCATATTCAGAAAAATAAGAAAATAATATAGTAGAAGGGACAATGAATTAAGAATCAGATGCAGAAATGTTTCCATTTCCCTAGCTATCTATTCTACTTTAAGCAAATGATCTAACTTTGTGTACCTTATAATTTCTTCGAATAAACATAAACAGTTTGCATTAGATGATCAATAATACAGTTTTAAACTCTACTATTCTACTACTCTAGAATGACATCTCCCAATCTAAGTTTGCTAATGATAATAAATTGCAATACTCCTCCCCAAAACAAAATATAATTCAAAAGTTAAAACTGATTATCTCAATAAAGAACTATGATGTTGTCAAATGTCATTTTCAGTCTTTTCCTTAGTATTATTGATAGCGTTGAAATTAAAAATAGGCTAAGTATTAAACCTATCATTTAGAAAGAATCAATTTAAAATCTATTTATCAAAGAGAAGTAGATGTTTGGCCATTTGGTAGCATAATCTAGATTGACTGCTACAGAGTCCAGCTGTGCCCAACACTGGGACATTTACTGTCATAAGGCAAATGACCTCAGTTGGAGAGTAGTTCTAATCACTAATGCCAAACATATTCCTTCTACCTAGAATTCCTATATCCATGCCCCAACTGTTACATGAAACTGCAGTTAAATCTTCATAATTAGTATTGTGAGCTCATAATCAAACAGTGCAGGTCATTCCAAATAAAGAAAAAATAAAATATAATTTATATTTGGTGTAAAGAATGTTTTTAGGAGGCTTCAACATGTACGTGATTTCTACTGTAGGAGATTAAAATCTATGAAACAAAATAATGAAGCCAACGTGATAAAGACAGAACTCAGGGAAAGCACGAAAGCTTTCCAGCTTCCCATTATCACCATCTGTTCATCTCTGAGTGTCTCACTCTTTCCTTAGAAATGAGAGCACCAACCGTTTCCCAGACTGTGAGGGAAACCAATTCCCTGGCAAAGTCCACAGCCTTCAGCTCAGCCAAAGTTGGCTGTCTAGGAAAGGAAGTGGGGGAAGGATAATTAAATATTGTGCCATGCACAAATCAGAGGACGGGCGTTTAGTCCATTTGAAATTATCAATGTATTATGAGAGCCATAATCTGACTATATAAACATCCAACCTGAGAGATTAAGGGAATTTACATAAAAGTGTGACATGGGCTCACCAATACAGAGAGGAAGACAGCATGAAGACTTTCAGCTGTTCTCTTTAGCCCTGCAGAGGTAAGAGGAACTCTCTGTGTGTCCCCTCTACTCCTAAGACACCTGACCTACTTAGGTACACTCCAGGTTCCCAAGGTACTCTGAGCAGTGGAATGACAGAAGCTGCTCCAGACTCCAACATGACTCTGTGCCACACAGCTCTCACGGCGGCATCAAGGAGTGTCAGAGCCTGTGTGATCGTGAAAACCTTGTGTCTGACACTCCTTTCATCTACGGTATGGACAGATGAGTAAAACATATGGATTAAAAATAAATAAATAATAGCGGGAACAAATGTTAAAATTTAAAATATATATATATTGAATAGATGGAAATACTATCAATGAGAGGGAGGGGCAAGGGATATGGTATGCATGAGTTTTTTCTTTTCTCTTTTTATTCCTTTTACTGGAGTGATGCGAATGTTCTAAAAAATGATCATGGTGATGAATATACAACTATGAGATGATATTGTGATCCACTGATTGTACCCCATGTGTGGAATGTTTGTATGCTAAGAATACATCTGCTTGTATGTTGTTGTATCAGTAAAAATTTGTAAAAAAAAAAAAAAGTCGATTGTGATGATAAAAAAATATTTAATTCCTTCTAGCCTCCTATATTCTGGAGGAGCTAGAAGGAAAATTCTGAGACGATGGTATGGTAGCCCAAGATATTACTCTGGGATCTGTCCTGTAACTACTTGCTGAAGAGTGCTTTGAAAACTATTGTTATTTTCTTTCTTTGCTTTCTTTGTTGTATATATGTTATATTATACAACAAAAAAGTTAAAAAAAAAAATAGAAGTGTCATGCGGATGCTGAAAACCACAGACTCATAACTCTGACCCACAGGAGTGGGTTCAAGTTAACATGAGTGGAAACGAGAGACTCAGAGCCAGCAGGGAAGGGAGATTTTAGACGTCAAAAAATTGGCAGGCATCTATGATGTTCTCTGGAATCAGAAGAGGAAAACCAGACAGAAAAATAAGTTCTTTTTCAATGAGTTTAATTTAAAAATAATGATAGCTAGCAATTACTAAGTACTTATGTATTTAGGGGCATTCCATGGATTACTCAAGCACTACTCATTAGAAGTCTAGAAGATGGGGGCTGTCATTATTTTCATTTTATTCATGAGGAATTGAGGCTAAGAGGGGTTAAGTAGTTGTTCAAAGTGATAAATCTTGTCAGAATGAAGGATCCTTTTGAAAAGTATTCAAGATCTTAAACATTTTAAAATTAAACATGACGTAGGAACATGGCTGATTTAAAGGAAGGTTTTCATGTATTTCTAGGAAACAGTCAACATTTACAATAACCTTTAGAGTGAGAAAGCAAGTGCTCACATTTACCAATTTTGAAATACTGGTAAAATGTCCAAAGGGCACGAACTCACCTCTGGGAAAATCAGTTTGCAAATACTCTCTGCCAAAGTGTGAAGATATACTCGGCTCCTACTTGTTTTTCTTTGAGGAAGATTTCCTTGTACCATCTTCTCAGGAACATCTTGGCAGATAGGCGGAGTTGCTTTGCAGCTCTCTGAGCTTCCTGTTACCTCCTCTGCTGGCTCTTTGGGAACCTGACCTGGTGTGAGCAAGGAGAACGGACACTCCCCAGTGATCTTGAGATCCTTCAGTTTGGTGCAGAACATGGTGCTGCTGATGTTTTGACCTGTGCAGATGTTCTGATGAGCTACTCCTCTTCGCTGCAACTAACAAATAGAAGTCACTATCAGATCAAGGACATTTGTGACTGGGGAGACTTTGGGGAATAGAAAATCAAAAAAGAAAGAGGAATGACTCTTTATACACTCATGAAAGCAGATAAAGACAGGTATACAAGCAAAAACCATATGTTTAAATGTCTTTTTTTTTGGGGGGGGGGTGCATGGTCCGGGAATCGAACTCAGGTCTACTGCACGAAAAGCGAGCATTCTACCACTGAACCACCCATGCACTCACTGAATATCATTTTTATAAACAGAAAATTCTGGTGGAAATATGAATCATAAAACAAATCCAACATTTGGGTAAAGATAATTAATATGTATCATTTTAGTAAAATATTTGTTTTAATACTTAACATTATTTAAATAGAATGCAATTTTCTCAAAATTGACCTTAAACCAAACTGCCGATTTCCATTTTTATAACGCTTTTGGTCTGGTTTGATTCCACAGGAGTGGAACACTTTGGTTTTGTACAGAAGTCAAGTCTTAATCTATACTTAATTAGTGCTAGTACTATTATTCTCATTGGGTTTGCTTTACTTCCTGAAAAATCAGAATAATATAAATCAATGCCTCCTAAATATATCTAAAGGAAAAAATACATATGATGATGCCTAGGTAAGTTTTCACATCTAAAACACTTACTTCTAGATCAAAAATCACTTCAATTGAGATTTGTTATAGAAGTAAGGACCCGTCTCAGAAGCTAGGCTTTTTTTAATATTACCAACAAAAATTAATAATAATAATTTTTTTTCAAAAAACTCTGAAATGTTAATAACATGTCCTTTCTCTGGTCTCTGGATCCCACTGTAAACAACTCAGGATAAACTAAGAAAGCCTCTCTGATGTTTATGGTTCTTGGCCAAATGATTATGCCCAGTTGTCTGGTCAGGCAAGCATTGGCCTGAAGCTGCTACAGGGATATTTCATGGCTGTTTGATTAAATCACCAGTCAGTTGATCACATCTGTGGCTGATTACATCTGCGATCAACTAAGGCATGTCTACCACAATGGGATAATCCAATCCATTGAAGACTTTTAAAGAAGAAAAGAGACTCTTGCACTGCTTCCTCAGCCAGTGAGTCTCTCCTGTGGAATTTGTCCAGACCCTTCATTAGAGCCTCCAGCTTCACAGCTTGCCCTATGGATTTTGGACTTTTCCATTCCCACAGTTGTGTGAGTCACCTTTATAAATCTCATATCTACAGAGTTCTCCTGTTGGTCCTGTTTTCCTAAAGAACCCTGACTAACACAGCCTCTGTACACAAAGGCTGCTGAAATCATGCACATTTCCAAACAGGCATATTTTCCCTTGTATTTTTGCTTTTGTTGGTGTTATGGTTATGAATTCTTACACAATTCTAAAGCCATTTATCATTGGTTATTTGTCACTGGAATAGTCTAGTTGTGAACTCAGCTTATCAACAGTAATAATGATCTTGATTAGTTAGTAGCTATTTTTACTCTTAGGAAATCAAAAAACACAAAAAAGAGTGGAAAGGAACCCATGTTTACTGGTCCCTACTGTGTGCCTGGCACAGTACTGGGGACTCTGCATTTGCATTTAATCATTACAGGAATCATTTAATCCTTACAACAATCATATGACACAGGAATTATTATTCCCACTTTTGCATATGAGGAGCAGGAGGCGCAAAAGTTTAAGTCACTTTTCCTCATTTGAAATGCTAGAAAAGGAGAGAGCTAGCTCAAATATAGGTCCTGCTGACCCCAAAGCCAGTGTGTTTTCTAATACCCCTAACTCACATTACCTACTTAGAATGGCTTCCAAATCATCAAATTTAACATATCAACTAAGATTCATTTATCTTGAAGATATCGTTGAAAATTTTGCATTACAAATCAAACCAGAACTTAATTTTCCTACTCATTGGCCGGCAGTGTTTGTATCATCCAGGATACAGCCTCATATTTTAGTCTTCAGAAGTAGAGTCCAATTATTTTCTTTTCTTGTTCGGTGTTCCTCAATGCCCTTAAAAATTTCCCAATATGTATAAGCAATAGCCCACACTTTACCATAGATACATTGTCTAGTAAATTTAGTACAATGGAAAATTCGCTTTCTGAACTGGAGCAAATAAGCAACGTAAATTCAACATGTGACAGGGTTGGGATGACATGGGACACAGGTACTAGATAAGAGACATCGAAGAGCCAGGAGCAGATGCCAGTATTCTGTGGCTTAAAGCCATTCTCAAAATCTATAATGATTATGTAATTTATGAATTTTCAAAAAGGCACAAAGGAGGACAGAATATATTCATGAACAGAGGGCATGTTCTGCCAGCACACACAGAGGCTGTCCATCTCAGCAGCTCCCAAAAGAAATATGGCAAGAAGGGAAAATGGTGCCATGGATTCTGAAAAATCTAAAACTTGAAAGCTTCTTAACATGGGTTCAAATATGTGACTTTCAAGACTAAAATTGCAAAAATATCTGTTTCCAAGTCGTGACTGTATCTTATTATATCTCTATTACCAATGAAGTTCTGTCCTGATTTCTGGTTTAGTTCAGTGTTTAGCAACTTTTTTCTGTTACAGAGCCAGAGAGCAGATAATTTCAGTTTGGCAGGCTATATGGTCTCTATCGCAATTACTGAAGCCTGTCATTGTTACATGAAAACTATGCAATATTTAACGATATTTAAAGCCACGTACAAAATGTAAACAAGTGGACAAGGATGCCTTCCAATAAAGTATTGCATATAAAAATAGGCATGGGCCAGATTTGGTCTACCTGCCACGATTTTCTGACCCCTGGCTGTAAAAAGCTGAATAAGTTAAACAAATCATTTTAATCTAAATGTAATTTTGAATATAGAGCCTGAGCCAATTGCTCGTCTTCTCTACCCATACTCTCCCAAAACAGCAGCCTATGTGGTCTGATGGTTTTTCCACAACTTGAAAGTAATCAAAAAGAGTGCAGCAGATAATATTAACAACTATTAATTTATAAAAATTTTACCACTATTTTATATTAATGTTCAGGAAGAAGTGAGTGATTAACTCTGCAGTGGGGAGAATAATATTCCAGCTATTGGCCTCTTATTAATAATGAGGATGCATTGTTGTCCAGATTAGGGGACTCTCCATCATTTAAATTCCAGAATTTAATTGTAATAACCAAATGCCATGATTTCAGTTATATCAAAATATAATAACTAGCAGAAGAAAGAAATCAAAACAAAAAATAAAAAAAGAAGGCAATAAGAAGTAGAAGATTATAGATTTGATCAGATAAAGGTATAGAAGTGGTTCTTAATAAATTTTTCTGGGACACACTTGAATTTTAGCATTGGAAGTAAGAGTTTGATATAAAATAGTTAAGGATAACTCTTACTCTCATTCAACCTCGATTTCAGCCCTGGTCTTGAAACCCAATAATTTTATTCTCAAATCCCTACTCCATCTCACTAAAGAACGATAAAACTGACCATTCAAAACTTCTTTGAAATTCTTTCTGCTCCGTTTGCACAGTACTATAATATCCAGAAAATGTGCTTTACATTGTTCTTTATTAAAAAAGAAAGAGGAAACAATTTGCTGATGCTTAATGATCATTAGGCGTTTTAATCTCATTAAATCACATGTATAAGCAAACTAATTAGCATTTGCCATTTGTTAAACTGATGAAATTACATTTGCACTACAAAACAGATGTACCCAGCGCTGGTACTTTAGAAACCTGTTTGTCTTGTGTTTGCCTGCCAGGGATACAAAATAAGCTCTTCAACTAAACTACTGATGATTTTCCTGTGTAACTTCAGCAGTAACTTGAAAAAGGGTTTGGCTAGTTGCTGAGTTCAGGACATAGAGGGAACCAGGAATGGCAGTGATAAGGTAAGGACAAAACTATATTAAAATAACAAATTCAGTGACAAGTCTTGGCAAGCAATAGGACACATGTTCTTAGGCACTCGGAAAAGTACTTGCCATCCCCAAAAGCTGATGATTAAACAGCCTCCAAATCTACTGAATGCTCTCGCTTGTACTAGCGAGTGATTAGCTCTGCTGTGGTGAGAGTAATACCCCAGCTGTTGGCCTCTTCTGAGTCATGAGGATGCTTTGGCACACAGGTAAGGAGACGCTCCATCACTTAAATTCCAGAATCTCGTTTTCTACATGACCCAAAGGAAACAACTCACAGGTATGGTCTGACACAAAATATTTGCTTTGTGGCTGCAGGTCTTAACAAGCAGATTTCAATTTAGAAATGGAGGGAAAAAGCCTACAAGTATTAAGTCTTCAATACAAAAACAAATAGCTTTATCTGATATTCAATATCAGATTAGGATCTAAACATACCAATTCCTATGTTAGAGTTTTAAGATCAAATTCCAAAGTCCAGATTTTTAAAAATAGCTGAGATGATAGAACTTAAAAACAAAGGACTTGGTAAGGATATCATTTTGGCACGCTCCAGTACATACACTGAGTCTGATTTTATAATCAAAATACCTTCTCCTAATTATTTAACATAATAGATTGGTTCCAGGGTATGATTTGGACATTTTCATAACCAAATTAAGGAGACCAACTTAATATAAGGAAACACTAATGGAAATCTAGAAAGTTTTCATTCCTCAAAATGAATGACACGACAAAAATATTACATAAAATCCCATAAATCAGCCTTTTAAAATGTGTTTCCTTTTACTTTGCAGGAGGAAATATTTATAGAACTTTTATCTAGGATGTTTCAGGAAAGCCTGACAAAGCAGTGGAAAAAATAATGAGGATGGTCAAGTCTCTCCTATACTAAAGAATTCTCACTATCACAATTACTACTCAGCAGTAGCATGACGCTGGACAAGTTTCTTAACTTCACTAAGCCTCTGTTACCTCACCCATAAAATGATGAAAAAGAGTTCCATAAAAGATCAGAGAAAATATACACAAGTGCCTAGCTTTGGGTAGCACTCTTAGCTCCATAATTTTAAAATAGGGCCAGTCTTATACTAAAATCTTAAGTCATTTACCTTTCAAAATATATGATAGTCCTTCTACAAGACCTCTAAGCAACTTCCAACAACAGGGACAGAATTAAAACTGATTAATTACTTTAGAACAACCTCTACAATATGAGTTTTGACACATAAAACCAAACATAAATTCTCATTGTATTCTACGAAAGAATCATGATACATGAAGTCACTTAACAAACAACTGACAAATTTATTCCATCTTTTCAGAAAGATCCAGGAATGTTTCATACCCATGGAACTTTTTCTTACAACTCATCAAAGCCTATTTAAGGGAAATCTGATATATATATATATTAGGAATCTGGTACCTTGCAAATATAGAAAATAATCTCTACCCTAAGAAAATTAATGCACATCAAGAATAAAAATATCTATACCAATAGTTAGGGCTTTTAATATTAAATTGCAAAATAACTGAGTTTACAACTTAGCCCAGAGTAGAAAGATTCTATTTTGGTTTTATCTTATGTGATTCCATTAGATAATATATTGCATGTCAAATTCCTTTCATAAAATATTAAGATAGAACTGGGGGACTATGCTGGGTTTTAAAATCTCTTTTTCCACTCATAAAGTCAAATCTATAGAGCTGGTTTGAAACTGCTATGTACCCCAGAAAAGCAATGTTTTTTTTTTTTCCAAAGAGAGAAAGAGTTTATTACTAGGTGCGTAGTAGGAAAGCAGATGGCCTAGCGGCCCAAAATCTATCTCCCCAAACTGCAGTAATTCTGATAGTTCTATTAGAGAAAAGATGGGCAGGGTTTAGGATAATGAGTATAGTGGCTCCAGATGACGTAATTAGAGGTGATCTAATTACTGAGCATGTGCAGACTGCTGACATGCTTAGTCACAGAACGTGTATAAGGTATAGGTGACTTGTAGGGTTAAGTCTAAGCTACTGCGCATGTCAGGCAGGCCCACTTTGGTTAGATCCAATCTTGGTTATCAAGATTACTTTAGACTTGGGCTGGGTTAGTTCTGGGCTGACCCAAGACCCTTCATTCATGATTTACAAAACTCTAATGTTGAAAACTAGATAACTGGGTACAAATGAAGATTAGTCACAAGGTTTTTTTATAGTCACAGGCACAGAAGAGAAGGGCTATCCAGTCATTACCAGAGATCAAGGCAGCTGGATTACAATAAGATTCCAGGAATTTCCCTCTATCCACTCCAATATACCAGAAAACAAAAAGGAATATCTATATCATAATGCAGTAATCAAATCATCCCTTAAATCCTGATTTCTCAGTTACAATTCTACCCTCTCATTTGATAATTATCTCTCAATCTTGAGGGATATCTGGGTGATGACTCTAACTAAAGTCATGTTCTTTTAATTCAATTTTGTAGGGGCAAACCTATTGTTCGGTGGGACCTTTTGATTAGCTTGTTTCCATGGAGATGTGACTCCACCCATTCAAGGTGAATCTTAATTCACTTGCTGAAGTATTTTACAGGAGAGACATTTTGGAGAGAGTACAGAGCCAAGAGAAGCTAAGAGAGAAAGAAAAGCCCCAGGAGAAGCCAGGAGGACCCACAGGAGCTGAGAGAGCTACTCTGAAACCAACCCAGGAGGGAAGGGTCAATAGAGGTCGCCATATGCCTTCCCATGTGACAGAGCAACCCCAGACACCATCGGCCTTTCTTCATTGAAGGTATCCTCTTGTTGATGTCTTAGTTTGGCTATTTTTATGGCCTTGGAAATGTAAATTTGTAATCTAATAAATTCCCTTTGAAAAAGTCAACCCATTTCTAATATATTGCATTCCAGCAGCTTTAGCAAACTGAAACACTTATTATGTAAATTAAGAAAATCTTATGTCATTGGAACAAATCCTCTTTTCTATACCTCCATATTATTCCCAACATGGAAACTTTAGAAACCAAAAAAAAACACCTTTTAAAAACTAAGCTTACATAAAAATGTTGTGATATTTTATTTTCCTAGAACACTAAACTGAAAAGTGATTAATTTTGTTGTTTGTTTTTTTTTTGGCATGAGCAGACTCCAGGAATGATTTTTTTTTTAATATAAAGTATATTGTGTCCAGTCACTGCTTTTGTAAACTAACTGCTCTTCTCACTGTTGCTTCAATCTTAACTCCTATTAACTTCTCACTTTCTCAGCATTTACTGGAAATTGTAGAAAGTTTCAAGTAGATGGGCAGGGAGAGGTGAGACACTAATCTGGCATACTAATTTTATGGTATTTCTGGAACCAATTTAAGCCACCCAGAAAGCTACCAGACTAAAAACAGGTGACCCAGATGTTCCTGACAAAAGTGAAGCCTGGGATTGACTGTCACACCTGGGACACAACTGGATTCAAGGTCACCTCAGACTTGATGAGAAGGAAAGGGTGCCGTGATGAGTACAGAGTTCACCCTGTGTGAGAAGAAATCATATTGTCTGGACTGTATTCTGTTACATTGGAAGAGAAAACCCTGGAGTAAGACATTGTAACACTGAACCTCATGATTCCTGTAGACCAGCAGCTTTTGAAACTTTTCCCAAGTTCCTTGTCAAAAACCACCATAAACTAAAAGAGCCATGAAAATGTAAAACTTGTAAGGACTGGTGGTGGTAGAACCTGATGCAACCTAATCGAGAACAAATTAAACAAGGGGTGTAGGCTTAGATGCAACCAAGGAGAACAAAAATAATGGTATCAATGGTGCAGGCTCAGGGAGTGGAGCAGATGTCTACACGTCACAGGATACTAGCCATTCAAGGACTCTTTGGAGAAGATGTCAGCAAACTACAGCTTGTGGACTAAATCTGGTCTACTGCCTGGTTTCGTACAGCTCATGAGCTAAAAATGATCTTTACTTTATTTAATGGTTGAATAAAAATCAAAAGAAGAAAATTCCCTGACACATGAGCATTACATGAAATTCAAACGTCACTGTCCATAAAAAATGTTTTAATGGAACACAATTACACTTACCCATTTACATATTGTCTATGAATGTTTTAGTTCTACAACGGCACAGCTGAATAGTTGCAACAGAGATCGCATGGCCAGACAAGCCTTAAATATTTACTGTCTTGCCCTTTATACAATAAGTTCATAGAGTCCTGCTTTAAAGGCCATGCCAATTAGGTAATATAGACTATCCCACTTAACTTTCACAATTAATTTTGCCTATGGGAAAGGCTGCAGGGTATACGCACGTGTGTGTACATGTGTTTTAGTATCTTCTACATAAGAAGAATCTGAAACACGGATTAAGTAATTTGTCCTTGGTCACACCGAGTGATGGGTAGAACCTGGAAACCCATCCAGGCACCAAGCCTGTGTGATTAGCCATGGTCTGGCGTGGCCTTCAGAACAAGAGGCTTTTTATATACCATGGTGATTATTCTTCAAGTTCCTCCACCAACAAATACAATCTGAGAAAACTCAAATTAAATTTGATCAGCTTTAAAACAGAGGACAGAAGAAAATGGAAGATCAGACTGCCGGGCATGTCAATCAAGGGAATGAAACCAAAATACGCAAAACATGCAGGTGGGAGAGACCCTTTCAAGGTCCTGGGGAACTCAGAGAAGACCCCCTTTGTGAAACTTTGCTTTGAGCCTCTCTGGTTTTAGGAATTAAGGAAAAGGAAAGCGACTGCAAAGGCTGTAGGTATCTCCGACATTTAAAAGACCTTTATGGTAAAACAGAGGAAGAAATTATGGGAAAATGTGTTTCTTAAAAAAAAAAAAAATTTTTAGGACTCTGGGAAAATAGCTAATACAAATGAAGGAAGACAGACTGCATATAATGTTGACAGGGATGTATTTTGAACAAGGCCTCCCTCTCATATGATCACTTACTACCCCTAATCTTGAAGACCAGGGGAAGATAAATTTCTCTGCAGCCTGGCTGGGGGCTCAGACCACAGAGGGGTCAGAGGTCCACAAGCAGTCAGAGACCCTCTCATGTTCACCGGTCAGCAGCACAACCCTTTCTCATTTATGAAGTAGAAAACAGAAAATTGCCTGTCATCATCACTGATGCTGGGATACAGATGCCCCAGGCTCATGCTGGAACCAGCCCAGCAAAACAATAATAACAATACTAATAATAGCAGCAGCAAATTCAAACACAAATTCAAAGTATTCTCAATGTTTACATAAGGATTAGTTTAGAAGAAATCATTATCATAAATTGCATTTTGCCTTCTGAAATATGGTTGGATATCTTCAAAGTGTTACGTTGGGGGAACGGGGAAGGGCACTGCAGCTGGAGCTGCGGAGGCTGGGTCGCCCCTCCCAACACGGCTTCTGGAACCGCCCCTTCTGGCCACCTGACTTCCGGAACTGATGAACCGCCCCTTCCGGACACCTGACTTCCGGAGAACCGCCCCTTCCGGGTGCCACCTGACTCCCTTGCTTAAACAGTGTCCACGCCATCACCCAGGCGCTGACTCACCTCCCTCCATCTTGGCTTCGGTGAGCTCAGCCCGGGAGCGCAGAAATAAACCTGTCGGCTTTAAATTTCCCAGTCTACCGTCCTTCTTTCTCACCCTTTCGCCTCCTAAACCTTTCACAGAGTACACGCTGAGAAAAGTTGAATCCTTTCCCCTTAAATCCAAAACCCAAAACCTATATATTATCTTAATTCCTTCCCTCCTCTAATTGATTCAAATATGGAAAGTCAAAGAAACCTTCCAGTTCCCAATAAACCCCAATTTTTCTTCTTCTCTCCAGCACCTTCCACATGAAAGACAACGTGCATTTATACAATAGAATTTTAGAACTGGAAGAGATGTTAATGGTTGTTTTTTCAGTACCTTTAATTTGCAGATGAAAAGATAGAGGTCCACAATTTGGTGATTTGGCTTAAATCCTAGACATATTAAGATGCAAAAGTGAGAGAGTATCTCAGGCTACTTGATTGTATTCCCAAAGCTCACAGCAAATATTCCTCGATCAACGACTCAACGGAAGTGCAGAGAAGCTCTCCTTCTGTGGGCCTCCCCCCACCCCAAGGCTGCAGGGACTGCTTTAAAAAAACGTAACACTTAATGTACTTCTAACTCAAGTTCCACACTTAGCAATCATTTAAAACTCACCATAAATACTTCACCTTATGTTAAGAGGCTTAACATTTCATCTACACTTCACGCTGATATTAATACACAGTACAAACTGCTTTGGCTGTCTACAGTTTCAAAAATATTTTCCCAGACTCCTTTTCATGATTTTGTCATCACCTGTTGTGCTTTTTCAATAAGCTATCTTTAATTCACTTTACATTCTCTAAACACACTTTCGAAATGACCTCACTAGATTTGTTGCCTTTGCCACTAAATAGAAAGTTGTGTCCCCAGTTTTAACCTAACAAGCAAATACAGATCACAGTTTATTCAATGTTAGACCTCTAGTAAGTTATTTTCTTTTGTAATTAAAAGACAGTACTGGTTCAAATCCTCTGGTATAAAGAGGAAGGGGTAAATACAGCTTAATTCCTTATCAAATTCATGTACTCTTTGCCTTTTATTTCCCCTGGATCCTTTGTGTGTGCAGACACACACACACACACACACACAACACAATCTGAAAAAAAATGTTCAGAAATTTTCCTATATATTTTTTTCTGTTTCTATTTATTATTTTTATTAGCTTAGTTTTCTACTTTTGTAGAAGAATGAAATCTCACTATCCATTGAAACACTTCAAGAAAGCTCGCTTAGTACTGCGCTCACAAAAGAAGCCACTGATGTTCATGTAATTCCCTGTCCTTCTCCACCTCACTGTGACTTTAGTTCAGTGCAATGACACTTGGAGTCCATTGCTTTATCAGAAGCTCTTAGCATAGTATTATGCATCATTGGGTGTTCAGTAAATACTAACTAGTGCTACTAAAATGTCATAACATTAGGCAATTAAATATAACCAGGTCAAACACAGGCATAAAACTATAAAATAAAGCAAAATGAAGCTAAATCAGGGCCTAAAGAATGTCTTGCTTTTTGGAAACAAATTTAAGAGTGAGTTATTAGTAAATTTACCTGTAATTCAATCAATATTTATTGTGCTTCTGAAAGGATAAACACATCCTTCCTTTAATTTTCTTAAAAGTTTATATGGTTGATTTGTATATATATTATATAATTTTCTTACATGGCTATGATAAGAAGTAGAGAAAAGACAGAAACAGTTAACAAAGTTTATAAAAAATATTATTCTCAGACAGTGGCAGCAAAAGGGTGATCAGGGATGGCTTCTTGGAATGTATGGAATTTGGGTTTAGTTCTGAATATAACTAAAGTTTGGACATTAAGGCATTGGCCAAAGGGTTTACCATAGACAGAGAGCAGTCTAAGTGAATGTTAAGAAATGGGCGGAAGTTGTAGGGATGGGCAGGAAAGTGTGGGTGCTATAGATATTATAAAATTAAAGTTGTCATGATAAAGCAACTGATTAACTCTGGGGAGTACCATGACTCTGAGTTTTGCCTGGAAGGATAATGGTGCCAATAATAGAAAGAGGTAACAGAAGTGGAGTGGGAGGCTGGAGAGAAAGTATGTTGAATTTTGTTTTGTATGCAAGGATCTTGAACTCTCAGCAGGGTTCCTAGGTAGAGATGCCTTTGAAATTTAGAGTTTTTAATTAATGAGCATATAACAAACTAGAGATATGAATATGTGGTTGTCCATAAAGAGGAAGCCGTTAAAGTCAAGAGCTTAATTTAAACCATTCAATGTCTAAGGATAGTGTGTAGCAAGATAATATAGTCATATTTAGTACTCTGGGGAATAATCATGTTTAAGATTTGGAGAAGAGTTTTGACTACGAGAAGTAGCAATCTGAAAAATATGCGTAGAATGAACAGAGAAACCGCAGTCTGAAAAATATGAGTAGAATAAACAGAGAAGAGGATAAATGTTAAAAAAAAAAAGATGTATATGTTGTGAATCTGAAGAGAATAAGGAAGAACAAGAAAATACCCTTTGTTTTTTAAATTAGAAATACATGACTTTTAGGAGGGCAATTTCAATTAGAATAGTTAAATGGAATAAAAAGAAATGCAGAGTTAGGGTGAGGAAATACTTTAGTGTAATTGAATATAGGTTATGTAAAAGCCAAAGCAAGCCTTGAGGATAGGCGATATATGTTTTCTTTCTTTATGTTGATTGGTAATTATTCTGTAAATAAAACTACTTACTACACAGTGTACAAAATGAGAGCAAACAAGGTCAAAGTGAAGGTTTTTCTTCTCATAAGGTTGTGGAAAATCACAAGACACAGCCACTCTAACCCTAATTATTAGAACAAGTTAGATAAACTATCGAATCATAGTTTCTAGAAACCCATCAGAGGGAATCAATGAAAAACCTACAGTTAAAATCATACTTACGGGTGAAGTACTAAATATATTCTCACCATGATAAGGAATAAGGTAAGGATGCTTGATTTCAACATTTCTAATCAACATTATATTGAACTTAGGTCTCAGTCATTGCAATAAGTTAAGAAAAAGAAACAAAAGGCAAAAAGATCTGAGAGAAGTAAAGCCGTCCCATTTACATAGGATATAATTGTTCTTGTAAAAATCTTAAGAGATCAACAAAACAATAATTTGAGCTAACAAATAAATTTAGGAAGATTGTGGGTTACAAGGCTAATATATAAAAGTTCATCATAATTTGTATACTACTAACAACAACTAGGAAGTAATATTTTGTAAGTCAACTGACAATAATGTCAAAAATATATATAATATTTAGAAATAAATCTAACCAAAGATTATCAAGACCTCTACACTAAAACATTCAAACAGTGTGAGATAAATTAAGGAAAGCCTGAATGAATGGAGAGGTATATCATGCTCACAGACTGGAAGACTCAGTATTATTAAAATGTCAATCTTCCCTATATTGGTCTATAGACTCAATGCAATCCAATCAAAATCCCAGCAGCAATTTTAGTAGAAATTGACAAAATGATGTGAAGATTTACGTGGAAAACATAGAATACCTATTTCGATTTTAAAGAAGATGTACAGTGTTGAAGGAGTTACAGAGCTGCTTTTAAAACTTATTGTAAAGTTACACTGATCAAGAAAATTTGGTATAGTGAGTGGACAGACATAAAGATACATGGAATAGAGTAAAAAAAAGAAGACCACATTTATATGTTCAACTGATTTCCAACAAAATTACGAAGAGAATTCAATGGTGAAGGATTTAGTTTCAATAAGTGATGTTGGAACAACAGGATATCCATTTGAGGAAAAATTAACTTTATGCATACATTTAACCATATGCAAAAATTCATTTTATATGCGTCACAAACTTAAATGTAAAGAAAAAAGAACTACAAACTTTTATAAGAAAACACAGACTACAAATGAAGCAAGGATTCTTAGGAAATTTAAAGCATGGGAAATACTAAGAATAAAACTGCAAATTGGATTTTATCAAACTAAAAAATCAAATAGTCAATAATCAACAGCAACATTGTAATATGCTTCCACTGAATGTAACAAAGGCATTATGCCAAAACTAAATGTCAACAGATAGTGGGGCCTGGGGAAGGTATATGGATTCTTTGTGGAAGAAAAGGAAATGTCTTCATGTAGATTATGGTGGTGAAAGCATGTCTATACATTTAGGCTGGATTGTATGATGTGGGAATAAAACAGTTTAAAAATGAACAGAGAGAAACAAGTGCTAGAGAAAATGCAGAGAAAGAGATGTACCTATTCACTGTCAGTAGGGAAAGTGAGAGCCCCTTGGAGGGCAGTGGGGTGGTTCTACAGGAGGCTAGACGAGGGATTGCATCTAGAAACCGTATTGCTTAGTATATACCTAGAGGAACTGAGTATGGGAACATGAATGGACATTTGCACACTGGTGTTTCTGGAGGCAGTGCTCCCAATTGGCAAAGGATGGAGGTAGCCTAAGGGTACTACGACTGAGGAATGGAAGGGGGAACTGGTGTATGCATGCAATGGACTACTGAGCGGCCTAAAGAAGGAATGAAGCTGTGAGGTATGCAACTAGGTGTATGAATCTTAAGAATTGTATGTTGAATGAAATGTCAGGAACAAAAAGACAAATATCATCATGCCTCAATCATATGGACTAGCTATAATACAAAAACTAGGTGAACTAAAGTCGAGAATATGGGTAATCTGGCTGGGACTATTGTTAAGGATCTTAGATTGCAAGGTCTTACAGTAGTTACATATATTTAGGAGGAGTAACTGTTATTTCTGAATTTTGAGATACTGAGCTTTTTGTTTATAACCTCGTCATTCCCAGAAACTTTGGGTATTTACATGACACCTGAGATTCAGAAGCTTTGAAAGTCAGCAGCATCCCATACAGGAACCATTTTAAAAAGATGAAAAAGTGATCAGACTTCGAGTAGAGATATTCTCGCAAGCAATGGGGACAACCAAATCAATAGGCCAGGCCCTAGATCTTGGGGTTCACCCATATGAAACTTACTCCTGCAAAGGACAGGTTAAGCCTACTTAAAATTAGGTCTGAGAGTCACCCCCAGAGAACCTCTTTTGTTACTCAGATGTGGCCCTGCTCTCTAAGCCAACTCAGCAAGTGAACTCACTGCCCTCCCTCCTAGGGGGACATGACTCCCAGGGGTATAAATCTCCCCGGAAACATGGGACAGAAATCCCTGGATGAGCTGGGACCCAGCATCAAAGGTTTGAGAACGCCTTCTTGATTAAAAGGGGGAACAGAGAAATAAGACAAAATAGCGTTTCAGTGGCTGAGAGACTGCAAACAGAGTGGAGCAGACCATCAAATGCTGGAAGTAAGGCACAAAGCCTGAGAGAGATCCTCTCTGTGGAGTGCAGTGCTTTTCCTAAGCGCAAGACTGTGGCTTGCTGAAGCCTGAGAGCAGAGCAGCGAAACTGAGAGAAATCTCTCTAGGGACTCCAGAATTTCAATCAGTATTAAGGATGTGGCTGCTGAGAGCTCTGAGTAGGACCTCACGACGAAGAGAGATCTTTCAAGTTGCAGAATGCTAGGAGAGCAAAGAGCACAGCACCCACTCCAAGCCACCAGAAGAACCAAAAAAGCTGGTTATGGAATAAATAGCATACCGAAATTTCGGTATGTGTGTCAAAGCCCAAGCCTGCTGAAAAGAAAACCTTAACGCACATTTGAAGTCAGTGGTGAAGTGAATCAAAGGATGCAACAAAACTCAGATCCAGCTCAACTACAGCTTAGATTGACTCAGTATTCCATACTTGGAGCTATTTTATATATACACACATATTTATATTTATATTCATAGCCATGCAAAGAAGAAGAAAGTGACCCACTGACAAAAGAGGAAATAGTCAACAGAACCAAACAAGAAATGGCTCGAATATGTTATCTGACATGAACTTCAAAATACCCATGATAAATATATTAAAGAATCCAGAATAGTTGGATAGCACGCATACAGAGGAACTTTCTGTTGAGAAACAGAAAGTAAAGAAAAAGAAACAAATGGAAATGCTGAAAGCAAAAAAATACAATATCATAAATTTAAAATCCATTCAAATAGTGAACTGGGGACCGCAGAAGAAAAGAACTATGAACTCAAAGTCAGGTGAGTAGAAATAAGCCCAACAGAAACAGGAAGAGAGTGAAGAGTGAAAGAATATGGGAGCATTTGATGCCTACAGGACATATCAAAAGGTTTAACATGCATGTACTTGGAATCCCAGAAAGAAAAAAAGGAGCGAAGCAGAGAGCAGAGAAAAGGGCAGAGGAAATACTTGAAGATATAATGCCTGAGAGTTTTCCAGATTTGTTAACAGCATCAACTCACAAATCCAAAGGCTCGGCAAACCCGAGCAGGGTAAACACAAAGCAAACCACAAACTGGTATACTTGGTCAAACTTCTTCAATTCAAAGATAAAGGGGAAAAACAGCCAGAGGGAAAAAAGATACATAATGAAGAGGGAAAAATTGTTAGAATTTTTACTTACACATCAAAAAATGTAAACCAGCACATAATGGAACAACAAATTTAAGGAATGAAGGGAAAAAGAAACAAAAATCTATCTTGAATTCTATATCCAGCAAAAATATTCTGCAAGAAATGATGTGAAATAAAGACATGTTTTAAAATATTACATCAATAACAATATTAAATGGGGGAACATTTGAAGATTTTTAAAAATTTGACTGAATTTCCACCAAACTCTATCAAAATTCTTTCAAATGTATTAATTTTTCTTGTTTTATGTGTTTTCTTTTGAAGTTCAGGGACCCTAGAAAGCCAACTCTTAAAAGTCACATGCTGTAGAGTCTAATCTAATTTGACAATACTATGAATAGATGCTACTTTTTTTATAACACGCAAAACTTGGCTCATTTACACACCATAAGAAAATCTTGTATATTGGGAGAAAGGTAATAGGCATAATAATTAAGCGGATGAATTCTGCCTGGCAACAAATACTGGCTTCACCTCTAACCCACAAAGCAAGTCATTTAGGCAAGTGACTTATCTATTCTTTGCCTGCATTATCCCATTGTGCAACAGTGATAAGAAAAGTATATTTCTCAGTGGGTTTGATGAAGGAATACAGTTTTAAAATTGCTTGGAATATAGCAAGTTGAATAAATGTTAACTATTATTACCTGGACATGGATGTAAAATTACCCTGGTACTTTTACGTTACCTTCTTTAGGGAATGGTTGACCTAAAGCAGGGGATCTCAAAGTATGTCCTGCAAACTCTTGGGAATCCTTTTTCAGGACATCTGCAAGGTCAAAACTACTTTCAAAACAAGTAAGATTTTATTTACCTCTTTCATTCTCATTCTCCCACAAGGGTACAGTGCAGTGTTCCAGAGCCTACGTGACATATGCTGATGTCACTGCACTATTAATCATGGAATATATATTTATGATGAATTTTCTTAGGTAAGTTCATGTGCATTTTTGAGGATTCACAAAATTTGTTCTCAGAACTTCTGTGGGCTCTTACTAGCCTTGCCAGTAATACTGGCTATGATCTCTGTAACGTCACTATTGTCCAAAAAAGTCATTATTTTGAAATCTCAAAGCTTTTCTTCCACCTACAAACAGAAGTAAATACTTCTTGTTGCTTTGCTTTGCAGCAATAAATTGTTTCAACTCTTCTAAATTTTATTTCACTCAAATTGTTATTTTAATAATAATGTCTTTACTAAAGTAAGTGATGCTTTATTTATATTTTTATTACATAAAAGGACGCATTTTTGGCTTAATAAAAGGAGATTGGAAGACTTGCTTTTTCAACCCACAGCTGTACCCTCTACATCTGTCATGGTGAGAATGCCAGCTTCCCAATACGTAACAAAATTTCCAGATGAGATCAGTAGTGATATTAATGAATGCGATTTATATAAAATTGTATAATAAAATGCATCAACATTTGGAAGATGAGAAAAGTTCAGTGAACCAATACTTTCCCAATTACCATGATATTATCTCATCATGACAGTACCAAACCATGTCTGACTAAAAGATCCATTCAAAGTGCAAGACAGAACAATAGATTTTAATGGTTTCACATCCTACACTGAAGCCAACCTTTAAGAAATTAGCACTTGTCGAATTTTGGAGTTGTACCAAAGAATATCTACAGTTATTTGAAAAAACTATTAAACTACTCTTCCCTTTTCCAACTATACATCAGTGTGAGGCTGTATATTTTCCATATACTTCAATCAAAATGACCTAAATATGTTAAATGTTAAAAAACATTTATTTTCATTTCAAACAATTATATAATGACTGTGGATTCTTTCATGAAATATATAGTTACTGCTTACAAATTATATATTCTATTTATATCTCATGAAGAATTTGTCTGCCTCTGTTTAGTTCTCCCACAAGGCTTACTTAAACATCGCCCTAACAATCTAACTACCACTGCCTCATTTTTTCCAGTACTGGAAGAGACAGAAGGTTCTTTCCTCTTAGGGTTTATATGCTGCTCTGGACTCCATCGCAACATGCCTTCTTCAAGACTTTTTTTTTTAATAACCGCTCTACTTGTTCTCCCTTAGAATTTTTAATCTTTCTGTCTTCCTGAATTCCTATCTATTCAACTATTCATTCATTCAGTCAATCATTCCTATATCCCCAAAATATTTATTATGCACCTATTGCTGCGGTCTAAGGAATGAGATTGCAGGAATTAAAAAGCGCAAACAAAAACAAGGAAACACTAGACCCTTATGGAATATTTCAGGCTAGAATTTGGATGGAGGCAGCAGAACAAAACACACAAATACAGTTCAGCGTGATCAGTCATTTACAGGTTGCCATGGGGACGCATTTCTGCATCTAACCCTGGCCACAGAGAACCAGTTAAATTCTTCTTTGGAAAAGTGACACTTGAGTTGAGTTTTATAGAATAAGTCAGAAATAGCAAGGCAGCGAAACAAGGAAAGGCATTCCAGGGAGTGGGAACAATCTGTGCAAAAGGCAAAGACGTGGAGACAAAAAAAGCTTGATGACGATTATACAAATCATTTTCAGTTTAAACATTATGGTGGTAACATGGTATTCAAATAAGAGAATGACCAAGGTTATGCGGTAATGTATGGCTGCCAAATTGTGTGCTTGAAGTTATGGAGACTGCAAAAATGGTTTTAACATACGGTATGCAGTAAAAGTTTTTGAGACTCATATTTAATGACCAGAGATTAATTATCATAGACAGCTTATATAAAGAATCATAGCCAAATACACTTCGCCATGTATAAAACAGACTGTGACAAATGCAGCTACTAATTTCCACTATGCAATGAAACAGATCTAATGCTAAAATAGAAGTAAATGAATTGATCTTTACTCTGCTTTGATTTAGGTAGGTAACAAAGGCCACAAAATACGCTGGTGAAGAAAAATATCCTAAGCTCAAACACCGATGGAAAGCTAATACGGAACAAAATTTTAAAGCAAGAAATATCTGTTTTCTGGGCATCCTCTCTGATTTTTCTTTTGGTCTTGCACGTCATTCTTTGAATACCATATTGCAGTCCAGGGGCCCTACTTGTGTTTCTCTGTCTCACTTATGCCCCCCACACTATCCTTTTGGTTTCCTTATCTCTTACCTTCAAAAGTCTACATCCAGAGTACATGCTTCCCTGAAAGGCAGTGTAATAAAAGTTAACATTTACTATTGGGCAAACAGCTTGTTTAGCAGCAGAACCTGTCTTCTGGGTAAAATGGCTATTTTATGGACTCCTAGACATACACTCCAAAGGACTGCATAAAACTAAATAAGTTGCAGGCCTTATGGCTGGACCTATGGAAGAGAAACCTTGGTGGCAGGTTGCCTTGTGATACTTCTCATGTATGACTTTGCTTTCGTCCAAGCCAAGAAGTGATCTACAGGTGCTAACCCCATCTAAGCCAAGACAAACTTACCTTCAAAGTGAAGGGGTTCATAAGAGGGAGAGAGGCCGCAACTTCAGTTAGGATAATCTGCTATCCAACTAAAGTATAAAATCCATCAAAAAATATCACAGCTCTCCTACAGCCCAGTGCTGAAAACTTGTTTTGGTGTAATAAGATACAAAAGCCTGAGAATCTGAGTCAGTCACCACAGAAAAGAACCAGAAATAGTTGCTGTGGAATATTAAATTGTTATTTGGAGTAGAGGAATGTTGTTACTTATAATTAGTGGCTGCAAATATTTTAGTTGTATGGAATTTTACCCAAATACTTTTCACTGAGAAAACTGCCTTTTCCTGATCCCATCTGCAGATTTATGTAACAATCCACTGTAAGAATATCTTGTTTTAAATATTGATATCTTAAATATTGAAAGTGTTATTGTGTTTCTCTGAATCACCTTCTATGTTACATTTATAGCCCTCTAAATATGTCACACCTGGTGCTACCTTGATGAAATGTTGTGCTCACAAATATGCAACTTATATTAATGGAACACTGAAATCCTTGTCCAATGTCTTACTAATTTACTAATATAAACCACAGATAATTTAACTATTTATCAATAAAAGATCTTATTTGAAGCTGAAAAAGGAATGTAAATGGAGAAGAATAAAGAGCTAATAATTTCAGTGCATGCATATAGAACAAGACTGTAAAATAAGAAAATCTCTAATAAACTAAATATTAAAATCATAAGATTGCTCAACCTCAGGAAAGAAATAACTGATCCAATGTAAGGATGCCAAATAAGCTCCTATTTTAAGGCTAGAAATGCATATCTTTGAATAATTCGAATTGATTTAGAGGCCTAATTATTACTTATGAATATGCCATGATTCCTTTCCCAAAACTCAAAAAAGAAAAAAGGTTCTACATTATCTGATGAAGTGAAGCGGAAGCTCAGTCTGGCATTCTGGTCCTTTTAGCATAAACCTTACTGACAAATACTCTCCAACACAGCTTCCTTGCTCCAAACAGGCTTGTATCATAGTAAACATTTTTACTGAGTGCTTCTGATACAAAGAGCACTCTTATTAAGTGGTTGTAAATTGAATGGAGAACTGAAGAGAAATGTACCTTCTTTTATAGAGTATCAGTCTACTGGGGAGAACAGGCAATATGATAAGCAACTAAAACACAGTTGAATAATATACTAAGGAAAGTACAGGGTATTGCAGGAAAACTTGACAAGGCATCAAATCAGATTTGGAAGATCTGGGGAAGTTTCTGAGAAGTTGGGTATAATTTGAGATTGAAAGGAAACAAGAAAAGGAGGAAAAAGTAGTACCATTCCTAACCAAAAAGGTTTGGCTGTGCCCTTTCTACCTCTGCACTGGCTTTACACACACACATACACACACACACATACACACTTGCATTTCTTTTCCTCTGACTAGAATGCTCTTTCCACTTCTCTGAGTAATTATATCTGAGAAGGGCCTTCAAAGTCCAATATCCTAGTCCGATATTAGAATTCAAATAGGCCCTAGTCCTTTTCTTCAAAGACTTTCTCAGTAGTTTGAGCTTATGGAACTCTCTCCCTTAGGTTTCTTAGAACTTATTAAAACTGTACAATAAAATTTAAGTTCAACTTTAAGTTGCTGGCATGCAAAATGATAAAACTATTTATTGGTTTTACCTCCAAATCCAGACTTTAAATGTCCTGAAGTCAGGGACCGTTGTAAAATTTGCTTGTACCTCCCTCAGTGACAAGAATAATCTATAACAAGCTTTTTTGAGAGAAGTACAAAAAAGCCAGCTCTTTTGAGCCTATGAGAAGAATTTTAAAACATCTAAGGCATAAAGTAAGCTAAAGCTGTCCAAAAATCACATAAACAAAAAGGTCCTTTTAATTCTTTTTTATTGCCATATCTGGCAACGATGAGGGCATTTTTCTTGGCTATAGGATGCCTACATTGGTTACTGGGGGATGATAAAAATGCGTATGCTAACACATGACAGAAGGAAGGCAGAACTACTTTATTCTTGCTTTGCTTCATCTCCTTTCCTCAAGAAAATGGTGTTCAAAGCTAGGACAAAGATCAAATTACAAAATACAAAAACCAAAATATAAGAACTTGTTAAATCTCCTGAATGAATTTAAATCCATTCATTTGGGGAAATTACATTACAAAAGACTAAAAAAAATGTGTCAATGAGATACGGGAGTTGTTAAAAGAATCTTTAAAATATTGATGAAGAGAAGAGTTGACAGAGAACAAGGAATATGACCATTGTGCCAATTTTCAAACTAAATAAGGCAGATTCTACAAACTCTAGCCTAAAGAGCTTGACATTAACTCTGTACAATATTTCAAGGAGATCCTTAAAAGTGTGGGGTGTGAGCAATCAAAATGGGAAGTGCTGATATATCTACAAGCCAGTAGGAATAAATGATTACAAACTAACCTCGCTTTTCATCCTTTTGTTTTTAGCAGGGTTACTTGATAGCTATTCTGCAGAGAGTGGAAATGCATTTCAAGAAGGCATTTGACCAGTTTCTCGCCGTACACTTTTGGGTCACAGAAAGGAAAGTAAACTCCAAGGAAAGACAGATATATGAATATATAAGTGGTAGAACATCCTTATGAAATATGTTAATTCATAGACTAATGAAGTTTGAGTTGAAGGACCTAAATATTATATTAGACACATGTAAGAGTTGTTTTTATGTAAAAGCATTTTGTACAAGTACTCTAAGAGGTAAAATAGGAAAATGAATATTACAGAGATGAATGCTATAGTACAATATAAGAAAAGAGCAGTTATGCTCAGAACAGGTTAAATGAAGAAATGCCTGCTTCACTCAAGATTGAATCTTGAAAATTAGTCCACCTAAATTTGTTTTAATGTGCTCTGAATTAGGATATAAGGTCTTCTGCTAAGAATAAAAAGTAGGGTAGGTGGTGATTTGGGGAAAATGGAGAATGGGAAAAAATCTGAAACATGTACTATGTTGAAACTGATAAAAGAGTTAACCAAGAAAGAATAAAATAAGTTCTTGCCTCTGTTAACCATCTCTTAGGCTGATGTTAGAATGAATCAATTTGTAGTTGACCAGAGAGCAGTTATATCATTTTGTTCAGCGACATTCCCCAGCAAGGAAGTCAAAGCAGAGATAAAAGACAAAGCAAAAATTGGGGAGGCAGATACTATGGTAGGTCAAGTATCAAGAAATTTGAAGGTTAGAGCAGAGTTGATACTTCTGTCCAAAATGGAACAGTTAAGTAAAGAGAAACAAATAAGAAACACTAATGGGACAGGGGTTGTCCAGTAGTGGTAAGTAAGTTAAAAAAAAAAATGTATCGGAAGGACAGGAGACTGTGATCTGAAATAGAATATGCTATTCTCATATTTTCAGGTGGGGCAATTAGAAGGTTCAGCTATGCGCAAGTACCTGTGAATTCGCAAAGTTTTAGGTCCTGTGAAAGCCAAAGGTGTAGATGTTTAATGAAGTCCTGGTCAATGATGGCAAGTCAGTGTGGAAATTAAAACCTCCATTATGAGTTTAGATCCTCTGTTAATGAAGAGAGAGCAAAATTAGTGAAGGGTGTAAACTTAGAAAGGAGTAGGATAATTGGGGATGGTATAACAAAGGAGTTTACAAGCAGTTCTGAAGAGGCTGCAAGTCATTGGAGAAGGCAGAAGCAACTTTGTAAGACCAAGTCCAGGACACCCCAGGTAGGGGCATTACAAAACAGAAAAAACGTGCTTTAGATTTTATTCTCCAACAGAAGAACCTGTAGCTTCAAAGCACAGATAATAACAAAGACAACAAAAAAAGTTCAGCTTATTAGACATCCCTTATGTGCAAGCACTATGACTCCAACAACGAAAACCCAGAGGAAAGAAGTGTGGTAGGTGAAAAAGACCATTCAACAGGTTCTTTCAGTGTAATGTGACATAGTCAAAGGGAATATAGACAAAAATCTCACCTGGAAGACCATTCCAAGGTGAAGAAGCTTTTCTGGGTTCTCCTCACTTCCTTCCCTTCTTCCTTCCCCCAGTATCTTCATCCCCAAAGCCATTATCTTGTTTCACCTTTCTGCTAGTTCCTTCTAAGGTGGGCAGGAGGCATTAGTATGGGAGTTTATTACATAGAATTGTCTTTGATTTTCTGAAAGGGAGGCCTCATTTTAATAAAGGATTATTAACAGTCAGAAATCTTTCTAGGTAAAAGAAATTAGGCAATGAGTGTAATTACAAACAAAAAGAGTCGTATTTCTGTGGAAAGGGAGACCACAGCCCAGAGCCTTGCATGTTACCCTTTGGTGAGGAAGCTTGCTCTAAAGTCCTTTACATCTCCCAAATAATTCTATTTATACTTTATGTGCCCCATGATTTTAGAAAGATAAAGCCTATTAGTCTGAACCCGAGACAGAAAAAATATGGAATAAGTAAGATACTTCAAACTGTTCTGAAAGAAATACATGCAGCTATGATTTAGAATAGCTAAGGAATTGTCTATGAGAAATCAAATTGGTTCACTCAAAGAATTAAAAATTGCCAGAGACTCTTCTCATACCATGTCAAAGTGGATTAAAACAAAGTTATTGCACACATACTTAAAAAGTACTTGCTGAGGACAGGCAATGGTGGCTCAGTGGCAGGGTTCTCGCCTGCCATGCTGGAGACCCGGACTCGATTCCCAGAGCCTGTCCATGCCCCCTCTTCCCCCCACCAAAATGCTTGCAGAATGTCTACAGATGGCCTAAAGACTAAAATCATTGAAAACTGACAGTATTTTAGAAAGGAAAAAAATTGTATTTTGTGTTTTTACAAATGTCCAGAAAAGTAGTAAAAAGTAAAGTCTAAGAACTTTTGCTTAGGTAAACATTTCTAATTAAGTGGAAAAGAAACCGGTGTCATAAAACTATACGTCCCAGCAAAGAACGGAAAAGTTAAGCAAGTTTCTGGTGACGCTGACATATAGTCATTCTGACTTTTCTCCAAATTTTTTTCCTTATCTCAACATTCATTTTGGCTCGGCCTATCCAAATATTGCTTTGCCTTTCCATTTCCCTTTACCTGGAGAAATTGATCCTTAAAGCTAAATTATTTTGATCTATTTCTGAAAAAACAGATTAGAGATTTGGGGTATGCATATTATGTTATTTTAAACTAACCTGTAAAAAAATTTTTGAATTTCTCTCCCTCTACATTTATATTAATACTTAACAACTACCAACTACAAAAGTAGGTAGGGGATTGAATTTCCCCTGTATGGTTTCTGATAAAATTCAAGATTGTACACTGTCTTAATGTGTCAATGAAAATGATGTTAGCTAAAGATTTAAAAGATCTCTTTTTCTCTTTTGTTTGAAAAACCTCTTTGGCAAAATTGCTGGTATTCAGTTAGAAAAATGTTTTATGGACATTCATAATTGAAATAACTTAATTCTAACTTTATCACTTAATTCTTAAATTTGTAGTGTAATTGAATATTAATTAAAATAGCTTTACTGAAAACTACTATAAATAATTTGTTTTAATAAACATTACTTACAAGAGATACAGTACTAGGCATTATGAAGTTTTACACGCTTTTTTTGTTCCTTTGGTTGTTACTATACATAAATAAAATACCTTTGCATTTCTTTCCACCTTTCCTAAATGTCAGAAAACTACCTTAGACATATCATTTCATACCTGGACATAAAGAAGCTGAGCCTAAAGGGGTATCTGTATTCCACACACTATAAAACACTACGGCAAACATGAGTGCTTTATATTCCTACTGGGCTTCACAGCGAATAAACATTTTAATTTTTATTTTCTCTATCATATTATAGAAAGAAGTTCTACAGTATAAGAAGAAATAGGAAGTGCTCATTTATGCTGCAAATTTCCCCAAAATAAACTTTAATGACCTAAATTTCCTAACTGACATATTTAAAAACATACAAATGGGTCTGTTTTATATGAAATGTTTGAATTATCATAGCACTATTTTTTCTACAATTGTTCCTAATAGTCTATGCCTGCAGACTGCATTTAGAGGACCTGTTTTTTTTGACAAGGAAAAAATGTAACTTAATGTTTTAACTTGATGGTTCTTATTTCTCTACGGAGTCACAGATCTGTTTGGAAATTTGAGGACCACGGACTATCTCCTTAAAATTGCAGTGACCCAAGGATTTGTATACAATTTCAAGGACTTCATGCCCTTTTGAGGCGGATCTAGAGCAGAATGTTTAATAACTGGATAGAAAATATATTCCACACAATCTCCCCTAAAGGAGTAATGAAGTTTACATGACTTTTTGACAAATTGAGATCTGCTTTGGAATTTTAGATACATATTTTTTGTTGTTGTTTTCACTATTACGGTTTCATTTTTTTAATTAAGATGTGTTTTTTCTTAATTCAGCATATTAGCTATTATTGGTTTTTACCACTTCATAATACAGTCCCTGAAATGACCACTTTTGAATGAAAAAAAAAAATGACCATTTTAGGAAAAACAAGAGATTACTTCTATGTTAGGAACCGAGATACCTACTTCTATCATTAAGCTTGCCGATGCTTATCTACATGTAGCTAGAGGGTGAAAGCTGTTACAACCCGGTTCATCTACAGTAAACAGGGAATTTAATGAAATCACCATCAGGACAGACCCCGACGCGTCACTACCAGCTTGCTGTAAATGAAGTCCAATAAACACAAACGACCAGTTCTATTTAAGAAACAACTGAGACTTCAACACGTTATAAACCAAAACGCCTGCAACCGGTCCCCACAAAGACGCACAACCGTCTAGTGTACTGTTTATCAAGCGCAAAATGAAGCCTCGACCATGTGCAAAAGAACAACTCACGAAATCCGCAGCCCGAAATCACATGATGACATCTCAACACAGTTCTCACCCGAGGCTCAGCTCTACAGGCAGCTGGGCCGGCACAGAGCCGACACGCCGAGGCGGCGGCGAGCCCCTGCTCCCCAGTTCCCAAGACGCCGAAATGAAGACTCCGCTAAAGCAGTTATTAAAAAAAAAAAAAACACACCCCACAAAGTGAAGCTAAAACACACTTAACGCTTTGCTGAAGCCCCCGAGCAGCGCCCCTGGAAGTTAGCTAGTGCCCTGCACAGGCCACCCAGCGCTTCCTAGCGGTTTCCTCGCTTAAGCCCGCGCGGGATGAAGTTGCGCGCACCGTGGCCGGCTCCTGAAAGCCCGACACGCGGCCTCCAAGCCGGGTCGCCCCTAACGTCCCAGCGACGCTCCTTGGCCCTTTTCTGCTCCTGCTCGGGAGGCCGCGGGGCTGCGCGGGGCTGCGGGGAGACCGGCCAGCGTCGCCGCCCAGGCGCCCCGGCCGTGGGAGAGGCGCGGCCCCGGCGCGCCCCAGACGTTCCCACGGCCCAGGTCCGCGAGCGCAGCGCAGCCCCGGCCCTCCTCCCTGCCGCGCCGCAAGTCCCCCGGGCCCCGAGCCGGGCCCCCCGGGCGCCTTCCTCTTTGCTCGCGTGGGAACCGGGCCCCGGCCGCCCCCTCACCACCACCCCACCACCACCTCCCCGGGGCCGGGCAGCGGGCAGCGGGCAGCGCGAGGGACGCTTCCCCCCGCGAAGAAACAGGGTTAGCCCAAGCCCGGATCCCGGGGAGGGGGCCACCCCCTTGGACTTCCCCGATCTCAAGTGCAAGCGGGAGAGCCCGGCCGGGTGTGGGAATGCAGCGACCGCCCTTACCTGACGTCTTCCCAGATCTCCGGGCTGCGCGGCCGATTCCCCGGCAGCTCCGGGGCGCGCCTCGCAAAGCCGCACTGCAACGCCGAGAGGGAGCCCGCGTCAGGGGAGGGAGCAGTGGGCCGAAGAGGGGACCCTGCGGTGGCACCTGTCGGTCCCGCGCGAGTGCACACACGGCACGCGCGGCTGCGGCGCTCACGCCTGGGCTCGGCCGGGTGTCCTTGCTCAACAGGCTGGGCGGGACGCGACGTGCCCGCGGAAACCGGACTCCCCGCGCTTCTCCCACGCACGCAGTTCTCGCCTTTGGTCTTTCCCAGTGTCTTCCTGTATCACTTTCTGATGACCCAAAAGGAGCTCTTGCAATTCCCTTACCCTGCTGCACTTCGACTTCTTTTGAGAACGCTCCCCCTGCACTGAAAGACTGAAAAAGAAAGTAGCTGCCAGAACGCACCATCCTGAGGTCACGAGTTCGGGGTCCCCTGTGGGCTCTTGGCCCTCCCTTCCCCGCAGGTGTCGGTCGCCTGGGGCTGCTCTAGCAGCCGCTCGCTGCTCTTTGCCTCAGGTCTAAGGCAGATAAAGTGTAGGATAGCTGGATGCAAACCTGCTTATGGAAAACCGGCCCTGCGCTGACTCTCCCCCCCCCCCCATTATTTTCAGGCTAGAACGGGGGAACTGAGTCCCAGCCTCTTGCAGCCGCCCTTTGGCCACCCCCCTCCCAGAATTTACTGTGTGGAGGCAGCAGACCTAGGGGAAGGGGACAATGGAAAGGGAAAGACAAAGAGGGAGGGGACTAGAAGAAAATTTGGCCCAATTTAAGGAAAAACAAAACATAACTTGCCACCATGCAATGATCCGGGGAAAATGTAAGTTTCTGACTTACATTCCATAGTCTAAAACTCCAACATTTCTGCTGGGAAGTTGATAACTTGCGCAGATGGTTTTCTTGTCCAGGTTTTCAGGTTTGAAGCCAATGGACTCCTTGCTAACGCATTTCTGTGGCTGCAGAGCATTTTTAGCGTTTGAAGTAGGTTTGGTTGGGTATGTTTAGTTTTATATCTATGTTCTCAGCACAAAGAAATACATTCTAATAATGTTTTTGAGTTGCCTTCCCGATTTTCTTTTATCTCGTTATGCCATTTCATTGTGAATTCACAATTAATCGTGATCAATCTGTGATACTTCTTCAAACCTAGGAATGCTAAGATACATTTCTCATGATTCCTTCCATCTCAAATATAAATACTCCCAAAACCCATCCATCTAAACTAGTCCCCTTTTAGACGCATCATTATTTGCAAACTCTTCCTTGCCTTGTCGACAATACTCTCATGGATGACACTGGTCACAGTCAGAAAAGAAAGTTCTTTAAATGAGCCACAAATAACTAGGAGTACAGTAAGTGGCCAATAGGTATTAGTATAAGTCAAAAGTTCACAGCTATGTTTGCATTTTGGGTTTTGGTTTCTTGTTCTTTTTCTGCCATCTCTGAAAACTTCTTCTCTACTTCCAACCTGTGATACTGTCTTAGATCAGTAGGGTTTTTGTCCAAAGTACTTAGATCTTAAAACCCAGAAAGAAAAATAAAAGAAATACACAACCACACATAATTAAAAGAAGCTCTTGTAATTTTTGTTGTTGTTTTTATTAGTTTGGAAACACATTCCCACTGCCATTACTTTAGTAAATATCCCATTAATCCCAGACCATAACATGCTTAACCCATTCATTTCTGCCTTTACCATCCTCAAATTCTACAGTATGCTAAATTCCTGATAAGTGCTATTTAACCACAGAAATTGCTGCCAAGAAAGCTACTCAGTTTTACAGTGGTAGACTCTTAGCTAGAGAGAGTGTTGTTTTCTTCCCCATCTCTCATTCTTTGTGAGTAAGAAGCAGCCAGTCTAGGGATAAGGATGTCTGGAAACCACCAAAAGGTGATTGTGAGAGAGATTTTCTAGTCTTTATGTTTGATATGCCCTGAAGAAATTCTGACAGTTCCTTGATGTTAGAGATAGCCTTTGCAACCTAAGAACAGAGTTCATAATGGGCATTCAATAAAACAACTAATGGGTGGATAAACAAATAACTGAATTTGTATCATTTTCCAGGTCCTTTCTTCTGACTTATGGTTGCTGGGTAGTTAAAATTTACTTGCTTCCACTTAATTGAGAATAGGAAAGTTGCCATGACAACTTAATTAAAGTGTTAACAAGGACAATTATTCAGCATAAAGCAATACTCTATAACCTTGTGGTTGTCTCTGGCAGAAACAATATCATGATATTTGTCTTTCTTTTTAATAATGCTTTGCTTTTCTCGTACCTACAATTGACAGAAGTACAAAAACAATCAAATGCACGTTATTTTTACACTTGCAAATGGCAATGGCAATGATAAATGCAATTTAAATCCTTGCTACTCAGAATGTGCTCTGTGTATCGTGGCCTGTGCCCTTTTTAAAAAATACAGGCCCTATCTCACCCCAAACCTCCTGAACCAGAATATTCATTTAACAAAATCCTCAAATGATTCCTATGAGTATTAAAGTTTGAGAAGCACTGATCTAATATCAATTTATCCAATATTCTAGACCTCACAATGGCCAGTATGAACCTGTCTAAACTCAGAGATTTTTAGAACCAGGATCTTTTGTTTCTGGGTCAGTATTGTCATATCAGTTCAAATTAGGGACTGGCATTAAAGGGTTCATCTATTATAGATTCTTAGACCATAAGAAGTTCAATAAAATTAAACAAAATTAAAATAGAGGGAAAGAAAGAAAGAGAGAATGCAGCAAGACAGTACAACTGAAAAAATTGTACCATTTCTCAAATCAGGATAACCTCTTCAAACACAAGAAAGATAAGATAAACTTCTATCTGTTCATCACTCTTTTTCCCTCCTTCCTTATACTATTTCCCCTTCTTCTTAAAATTATTTACTTTCAATTTGTTTGAAAGACATCTGGTTGGATATGCTTTACACTGGTACCCTATTATCACTCTAAAACATCTCATTGGGAATGTGAAGTTTTAGTTGGGAAAAGCAGGTGATGCAAGTTTGGAGGTCTTAAATTTCTAGGCCTGGGAGAGGCATGCATGAAGCAGTCTGACTTTGAAGAGATTCCCATGGTGACAGAAATGTCATCCACTACATTTTGTCAAAGAGGAGGTGTTTTGGGTGGTAAATATACTGTGATAGGCAGAATAATGGCCCTTCAAAGATCTCCGTGTCCTAATCCCTGGAACTGTGATTCGTTATGTTATATGGCAAAGGAGGAATAATGTTGCAGATGCAATTAGGGTTGCTAATCAGCCGACCTTGAAATGGGGAGAACATCTTGTAGTTGAAGGCAGCCTCTTTGAGCTGAGAGCAGCTTCCCTCTGACAGCTGGAAGAAGCTGAACAAATCAGTCCTCCAGATGCAGGGAAATGAACTCTGCCAAAATCTGAGTGAGCTTGAAAGCTGTTCCCCAGTTGAACCTCTGGATGAGAACACAGCCCAGCTGTGAGCAAAGGACCCATCTAAGCTGCGGCCAAACTCCTGAAACATAGAAACAGTAGGATAATAAACATATTGTTTTAAGCCATTAAGTTTGTGGTGATTCGTCACAGCAGCATTAGGAAATTAATGCTGAATTTCATACCTGGAAGTGGGGTGGTGCGATCACAAATATCTACAGATGTGGAAGTGACTTTAGAATAGGGCAATGCTCAGACATAAGAATTTTGTGGAATGTGATTTTGAAAATTAGGCTAGATTACCTTGAACAGGCTATTCGAAGAAGTATGGATGCTTATAACTGTGCTAGTGAAGACTCTGGCAGGAAGTAAGGACCATCGCAGAGAATAACTGTACCATCTTAAAGAATACCTAAATCATCACAAACTGATTATAGAGAAATGGGTGTTAAAGGTGCTACTGGTGAGAACTATTATTGTAGTAATAATACGAGGGGCAGCATGTCATTGGAAACTGGAGCAAAGGAGACCCTTGTTGTACAGTAGTAGAAACCTTAGCTGAATTAGCTCCTGTGATTATGTCAAATAATGAGCTTAGGTATTTGATATTTCTATGTAAAGTGTTAAGGGCAGAGCCTGGTTTCTTCTTGTTCCTTATTGTGAAAGGTGAAAAGAAAGAGGTAGATTGAAGAAAGAACTGTTAAGTCAAAAAAGAACCAAGACTTGATGATTTGGCAAATTCTCAGACTACCTAGATTGCAGGAGACGCTATGCCATCCTCTATCCAGGTGAAACATAATGTCTTTCCGCTTCGGCAATACTGACAGGTTTTATCGATTCTTTGTATTTGAAAACCCAGCTAAACATATTGACATAACAGATTCCCTATATTTAAATCCACACCCTACAATAGTAGCTATACTGACCCTTGCAGTTGCCAATGTTTAGCCTTGATATTTCATAGCATTAGTATTAAAAAAAAAAAATGTACCTCAAAGGTAGAACAAAATGGTGTCCTATAGGCACCAATGCATTTAATGCTGCTTTAAAAATATTTCCCCATGGGGATACATTGCAATTTCATTGACTTCAGGAAATTGAAAAGAAAACAAATAGTGGACACAGTGATATAAAAAGGCACTTAAGATGAATGGGCTAGGGCGGCTGCCGTGGCTCAGCAGGCAGAGCTCCGACCTGCCGTGCTGGAGGTCTGGAGTTCGATCCCTGGTGCCTCCTGCCCATATGCAAAAAAAAAAAGGTGAATGGGCTAAGGGCTACTGCAAAATAAATACTTGGTGAAACTTGTTTAAAGGTATTTATTGGGGCGGCTGCCATGGCTCAGCAAGCAGAGCTCCCTCCTGCCGTGCTGGAGGTCTGGAGTTCGATCCCTGGTGCCTCCTGCCCATATGCAAATTAAAAAAAAAAAGAGATATAAAGGTATTTATTGAATGTATTGTGTTTACTATATCCACCATAACATATTTCACAAGACTAAAAGTTGACACGTTTAAAAAGAACGGTTCAGGGAGGTGTAACGGTGCTTCAGTGGCAGAGTTCTCATCTGCCAAGCTGGAGACCTGGGTTTTATTCCTGGATCCTACCCATGCCAAAAAAAAAAGCTAAAAAGAACAGTTCAGCCATACAAAGGTATGATATTTGTAAAAAGAGCCATTAGAAGGATAGTTACAATGAAGTTCTCATTGAAATTTGGTTCAAAAACACTCAATTTCAAAATTGTTTTTTTCCTCACTGGTTTAGCTCTTTTTCTCCTTCTCCACTTGTACAAGACGTCCAGGTTTCATAACTGACCACGTGAAGACAGATTCTATATATTTTCTGAGTTTTTGACTTTATTATTTTTAAAACAGAGAAACTAATACTAGCTACCACCAAAGAGGTTATTAAAAGAAGGACCAATGAGTTATTTGCGGGGGTTTTAACATTTTTAATGTTCAAAAGAAAGTCATAATAATTAACATTGCAGGGTGTTAATTATGTGCCAGGTACTGTCCTGGTATTTTATATCTATTACATCATTTGTTTCCCTCAATAATTCTCTGAGGCAAGCATTGTTATTATGTATGCCTTAAAGATATAATTGAGGAATAGGGAGACTAAGTAACTTTCCAAAGTCACGCAGCTAGCACACGGCAAAAGCAGGATTCAAACTCAAGCCGTCTGAATTATAAACCTGGGATGTTGCTATAAGAAGAAAGAAAAGATTGGTCAATTATGCAAATTAAAGAGCCACAGTTGAAACTTTGCAAACCAGTAGGTCTCAGGAATGTACATTTAAGTAAGCATCTCTAGGTGATTCTGACATTTGAGGATCTCATGGAGAAATGCTAAAATCTCAAGGTAGTAAAATTATCTTATTGAAGAAGTCCTTGGACAAGTACACACTGGTGATGCCATTTTGTGAAAGGCTTACATTTTCAAGGCTAGCATTTAAGGCTGCTGATAGTCTCCTGATTTCTTTGCCTGATATTAGGTTAAACTACCAAGGGATCAGTCAGTGTTGCTTGTGAGTGTGAGTTTTAATGGGTTTGGTTACCTAACTGAATGGTTAACTAAAAAACAGTAGAGTGTTTTCTTTTTATTAGGTATTTACAAGAGGAAGAAGGAGGAAGAGGAGAAGGGAGAGGAGGAGGATAAGGGATTGGGGAAAGGAGAGGAGAAGGAAGAGGAAGAAAAGAGAATGAATAATACAATTCTACTGAAGCAGATAGGGTAGGCATTGGAAATAATATCCAATAAAGCTACTTATAGAAGAAATTATTAAGGATTATTTACACTCAGGTAACTTTTCACAAATCTTCAAATGTTATAAAGGTTGACTTTTTTCTGCTTCTTTTCATGGTGGGGCATACTGAAATAATTAATTAATGCATACCTTTTATAGAGAGCTGAAAGCTGCTTATCTGTTAATATATCCAGACTCTGGATTTGTAAATAAGAGCTCCTGTAGTTGAAGCAGCTTCCTCTCCTATATGGTTGCCTGCTATTCGAAGGGTTTCCTGCATAGCTGTGTTGAAAAAGAATTATAAAATCCCAACCTTATTAGAGCATCACTTTTAGAGGAAGGCATTTAGTCCTAAAAACTAGAAGAATTTTTAATGTTGAAATCTAAGAGTTGTTAAACTTTAAGAGAAACAATCCAGGGTAACAGGGATTAAAACTTGTTTACTTAATAGGAATAGAGTCAAATACATGGAAATCCATATTTGTAACTTTTCAAATGATGGTAAAGAAAATGGGAAAGAACCTTTATTCAGTAAATTACCCTTTCTTTCTTCAAAGATTGTAATAGGTAAAGCTCTTTCTGCTTTCTATGTTATAATTTTAAATCATATTACTATGCCTTTCATTAAGCAACCTAGTAGGGGTAAGGCCTGGTGACTTTCTTTATTCTGACACAGCACACTAACTAACTGGTGATATTTGATGCTAAAAAGTGAATGACTCTTGGAAATAAGGTTAGCTCAGTGGTTGAATTCTCGCCTGCCATGCGGGAGACCCGGGTTCGATTTCCAGTCCATGCACTTCCCAAAAAACAAACAAACAAGCAAAACAGACAAAAACAAACAAACAAGAATTCAACAAAAGGTGTTGAAATAATGGGATACCCACATGGAAAAAGAATGAAATGTGACCCCACCAGACAGCATAGAAAAAAAAAAAAAAAAAGAGCTAATGACTGGGTCAGAAACACCTAATAAAGAAACATCGATTTTGTGCTTTGCTTTCATTTTGCTTCAGAAGTCAAGATGTGAATGTTTTCTTAGTGCTTTTCTGACAAGTGTGTTTCACACATTTTCTCCTTCTGAGAAAAGTGAAGCACATACATCCCCAAACAGGAAAAGGCAGCCAAGGAGACTGATATTCTTAAATGATAGTCTCACTAGATGAGGCCAAAAGGCATAGCATGAGCACTGGTTTACAAAAAGAAATGGATTCAAGTTTCACAGTAAGTAGAACTCTGTTTTGACATAAAGGAAAAGAAAATTATGCAGAAGCAGACTTGTTGAAATTTCATTTTATGAAAAATGACAGTTATGGCTGCTGTTCTTATATTTTAAAATACTTTGTTTAAACAGTTGACGATATTACCTAAGGGAAACAGTGTTTTACCAAATCCCCCCTTGCTTTTAAAGTATTCTATTTTGATCTGATTATAGAAGTAATTCAAAGGGCCTTCCCTCTCCATTAACATGGCAGATGTGCAGAAAAACTATCCTGGTACAGAAAACCTAACATTGCTGGTTGACAAGTTATAAACATTTATAAACTTAACCAAGCTGTCTGTCCCAAAAGGGCAATACACTGAGACTGGAAACAATAAGAAAGTAAGAATTCATGGGAAAGCAAGCGCTGTATTGACAATGCTCTGAGGTCATCTCGGGGGGTGAACTGTGGCTTATTGGGCAACATGTGCAGAGAATATAGGAGACAAAATTGGGATATAGGTAGGAAATGGCAACATAGTAGAAAACCAGGGTATAAGAGATTTTCACACGTTATCTTATTTAAGTTTTAGCTCACAATGGAGCATGGGGAGAAACAAATTTCTACTGAGAATTCCTAAACGTAAGTCTGTACATCTACAGTTTTGGATTTAAGATTCATACTAATACTGTGGCTTGAAAAATCTCTGGGATGACCCTTTATTTTAACACATGCAGGGGTTGGTAATGTTTCAGGAGCCTACAGAAGCATAAATAAATCCCCACTGGAGGAATCCACTTTACAAACAGCTTTTAAGAATTTCTACAGATAAAGTCCTAAGAAAAGTGGGCCTGAATTAAGAAAACTCACCAAATATATGGAAGAAGAAATCACTATAAGTGACAGAAAGCAGAATTAAATAAACTGGAAGTCAGATCTGCTAGGACTACATGTGTAGGAACCCCTCAACACGAAATATAAAATAAATATGTTTAATCTATTTAAAAAATTAAATGGAGAATTCATAGTATAATGCAGAATATGAGTTTGACCACTTTAAAACTGGAACCAAAGAGAACTTCCAGAAATGAAAAATATAATAATTGAAAACGAAATACCGTGGATGAATTAAATAGCAGATAAAACTAGCAGATTAGTGAAAATCATTGGACTGGAGAATATATCTGAAGAAATAACTCAGTTCAGATAGCAGTGGATGAAAATATGAAGGAAAGCTTAAGATGCATGGAGAATTCTGTAGAGATTTTGTGGAAAGGCAATATTCAAAGAAATAAAGGCAAAGGTTTTCCAGAATTTATATCAATTGCCCATCCTCTGGGAACTCGTTAGCATAATAATTCCCAAGAGGGATAAATTAAAGAGAAAATCCTCTCACAAATGCATTTGTTAGAATAACCAAATCAAAGACAAATAGATTTCAAAAGCACCCAGAAAATAATTCCATATCACCACAGTGGAATGCCAATGAGAGCATTTGCCAACTTTGCTATCTTCTTAACAGAAACAATTGAAGGTAGAAGAAAATAGATTATTATGGTCAAATGGCTGGAAAGTGTTGAGAGAAGCATAACTGTAGAGTTAGAATTGTACTTTCAGCAAAACCGCCTTTCAAGAATTAGAAGGCTGCTGGGAGGAGGCGATCTTAGAAATTTAACTACCAATATACCCTCACTGCAATAATTTCTAAAATGTACTACAGAAAAAGGACAGTATTTCCAGATGGAAGATGTGAAAGCCAAGAAATGATAGGAAGTGGAGAAAATAATAAATACGTAACATGATTAGCCTAAATAATGAAAGGAATTGATTGGTAAACTCTGCCTATTTTTAATTTAAGAATTCCCTTTCATCAAAAACACCATAAAGAAAATAAAAAGACAAGCTACAAACCAATTGGAGAAATTTGCAATGCATAATTGGAAGCAGATGTACATCTCTGTACATAAATCTTTGCTCCCCGCCTTTTATTTTCCTTTGATGTAGTCTCAGGAATCTAGTGCCCCAGAGAATTAGTTATTCTAGGGTTACTGATACCACTTGCAAATCACTTTATAACAGTTTCAACAAGCATAATCTTATCAGTTTTGTGTAAAGAATGTACTAAATGTTTGCTATAATTTTTATAGATTATATGAGACCATTTTCATGAGAACCGAATCTCAAATTATAATCCTTTCACAGATAATTCTAAATGTTTTACATTTTTATTTGTTTATTATTATTATTACCATCACCACCCTGATTTTTTGAACTTTCAGTTCATACCCTTTCTCTTGGTTGAGACGTTAGTGTTTTTTCTGGCTCATTTAAAGGAGCTCCTTATATATTGAAAATATTCACCTGAGATAAAATTATAAGCCTCGAAATTGAGTTAGTCTTGATTAAAATCATAAGAAATCATAGATAATGGAATTTAATGAGAAACCATGAGACAGAATAATGTTTGAGTGCTGGGTTGATTATTGCACTTTCCAAATTAAAGCCTATTTGTATTTTGGCAACCATTGTAGGACAAAGAAAGGACTCAGTTGGAGGACTGGCCAGATAAACTAAGGACTTACTTAAAATTGAAATATGCATGCTCGGTTTCTTCTTACCATAATTAGAGGCACATTTTTCTTTTTAATTGACATTCAGAGAGAAGGAGCAAAGACCTTCTGAGATCCATGCATTCACTCAAATATCTTATGGTACATCAAGCGGTGTTCGACAGAATAATAAAACAAAAATCTCTGTTGTCGTGGAACTTCCATTAGGGCCTGGTGACATGCTATGGAGAGAAAGAAAGTGGGAAAGGATGACGGGTGAGGCAATAAGGCGGGTAGTGTGACAACATGAACTTCAACCAATAAGGTTTTTCTTTTTTTAATCTGACAGGTATAAAATGTTTACCTTTAGTTATGGCCGCTTGTTGAATCATGTCCCCCTCAAAAGGCATGTCTTAACTCTGCCAGGCACAGAGTCCTTAAGGATTCCACACAAGACAGCAAGTTAAAGTGCAGAAACAGATTTATTAGAGGAGAGAAAAATGGGGAAGAAACAGAAGGGAGCCACCGACACAGAGATCTGAGGAAAGTGGCTCAGGACCGCCCCTCCCCCTTGGGGAGTCACCCTTTTAAAAGAAAAATTGCACCCAAAAGACTGCACTAACCAAGGGATTTATTAACTTAGGCTATAATACGTTGTTGACATGCTGAGGAGCTATGCAGAGTGAGGTGCTGGCAGGGGAGGGCGCTGTCAGCGGAGATTATCGTCATATTTCCAGGTGTCTGGGATGTTTTCATTCATCTGGAGAATGCAACACCAGCCTGTATGGCAATTGGTTCACATTTGGATCCTTGGACCTGCCAAGGATGCTGAGGAGGGGGCTGAAGGGGGCTCTGCATGAAGAGTTCCTTTTCCTAGACCTAACAAACCCCTGGTCTATGGGTGTGAACTTAGGGGTATTTGAAGGTTTTATTATTAATTAAGATGTGACCAAATGAATGAGGGTGAGCCTTAATCCCATGTAGCTAACATCCTCATAAACAAGGGAATTTGGATGCAGAAGATAAAAATTCTTGGGAAGAGCTGACCTTGAATTCAAAGTAACCTGGTAGAGAAAGGAGAAGCCATTGACATTTGATGGGCAAGTCAAGGAAACCAAGATTTGCTGGCCAGCAAGAGCATTGCTAACCCTGGGGAAGCAAGCCTTCTAGTCTCTGAAGCCATGAGCTTCATGCTGTTCAGCCAACCCATTATGTGTCACTTGTCATAGCAGCTGGGAAACTGAGACATCACGTATTAGATTGATTTTATCTTCAGGAAAACATAAACCACTTTAGGAATTTCAAACAGAAAGTGATGCCAACAGAATTATTGAGAAGGCTCAGGGTAGGAATGTGGGAAAATGCTGTTGGCTGCAGAGATCAGAGGAAACTGACATTGATGAGGTCAGCTGTCCGCAGGATGCAAGTGGGTGATACAAATATTACAAGCCTTTGGACTCCTGCAGGTATTTTCTAATGCCAGAGGAAGCTAGTGTGTTTCCTTCTCTCTGCTGTCTATGGGTCACATGAATCCAGAATCCAACCTGAACTCTGCCTGAAACTGTGGTTTCTATGCTCGCCCCCTCATATTGCAAAAGAGAATGCAGAAAGGGGCAGGAATGATACTGAGTTAAAATGAGACAATCTAGTACAACATCAAAGTTATATTTATTTATTATTGCAGCTATTGCAAACTTTTTCTTTTGCTCAATTAGTCCATTCTACTATAAGATAATGAATTTGCTCCTTTACGTTGTAGATAAACATGGCACTCAAGTTAATTAACCCATCACTCTATATACTGTGTAGGTACAATTGATAGTCTGGTAGCTTTCACCCTTTTGTCTTCAGTGAAATAACAGGTGTCTCCTGTAGATTTTTACCCAAAGAAATACTAAGAGCTTTCACAAAAACATTCATTAGAAATATTTATCTTAGTATACTCCTTACCTTTTGATTACATTCACTATGCTTTTTGGTTAAAAGGTTTTAATGTTTAGATCCCATAACAGATACCTATTTTTATCCCTAAAGTAGTTACAGTTCAATTTAATTTTCATTAATCTGAAATTAATTTGGTAAATGATGTGTAGTGTCTATCAAATTAATTTTTGAATCAATAATAAAATTTAAAAGTAAGCAATGTTTGCAAGACTAGTTAAAATAGGCTCAACGAGGTTGGTTATGAATCAACAAAATCACTTGAGAATGTATCTATGAATTACTCAAACACGATTGAAGTAGGTGTGGTTGAAAGGATGATTTCTATTTTAAATCCTATATGCATTGTTCCTAGAAGATAACTGAATAAGCTTCAATTGAATATATGATATGATTTATGCTGCACAAAGTTTACTAAGAATGACTCACGGAGCAGTTTTTATTTAAATGTAAAGGATGTATTTAAAAGTCCATCTAAGCAAACATGGCCAGTTCTTGTATTCACTCTAGATATGCTGTATTAATTCACCATAAACATTCAATTAGCAAATACTGAGCCATTGCTCCTAGGGGAAGAATACAAGGTTAGATTTCTGCAAGCCTCTGATGAGAATAATTTCTTCAACAGACCAATGCATTGCCTTGTTTTTGTTGAGTTTTTGTTTGAAGGCAAAAGAGGAAGATGAATTCTACCAGATGACTTTTGGGGTTTCACAGAGGAGTCAGATGAATATCAAAGGGACCAGACAGGCACAGAAGATGAAGTGGACTCTGACTCTGACATGGATGAAGAGGATGAACCATCCAGGGACAGAGAAGCAGAAGAGCCAAGAAGGAAGCTCCAGGAAGTCATCAGAGCCTATCAGGAACCTCTCAGGAGCATGAGATCTCCAAGATCAGCACCCTGGCTGGTAGTGCCCAGAAAATCTGAGACAAAAAGACAGTGCTGCTGCTGAAACTACAGGATAACTGGCTCTGAAGTCAGATTTCCATACATCAGTCTACAGCTGAACATATACATGACAAATATTTCTTTGAGTATAAGAAAGGCAGGTCCAGTCATGGCAGCCAAAAGGGTCCCACTGTGGGTGACCACTGACCTAGGAAGAACTGCCAAGATCATAGAGGATTTCAAACTGTGCTCTCTGGAGCAATACACTGTTCAAGGCTGACAAAAAGAAGCAGGCTCACAAGAAGCAGAAGTGCCATTATAACCAGCTATCATTCTGCATCAGCGGCTCACTTGTTGGGAAGCCAGCCTCCCAGAAAGAGAAGGTTGATATAGAAGGACTTGATCCAACTCCCATAGCATCTGGGTTGGCGCTTCATGCTGGAACTGGACTGGTCATTCTCTCTACTCCTTGCTCATATGCCCATCATCACTTTTAGTGATGATGCAACATTTAAGGAATTGTTCCCCTAGGGCAATCGCCAAAGGTCTCTCTGGTCAGGAGGTCTGCCCAGTGACCCTCCACCAATACTGTACTGGAATCCTGTTATAGGCATCCATATGCCACTGTTCAAGCCTTCAAGATCCCACCGCTCTGAATGTCAACACGAAGTACATCAGTGCCCATGGACTGCTGCCCACTGTCACAGGCCTGGGCCCTGAGCCTTGTGCCAGAAAATCATCATCAAATGAAGAAATATCCAGTCCTTAGAAACCTCTTTCTTGTCCTGATTTGGGGCTCTTGATGTTGCATTCTCCATGCTGCTCCCCTCAGTTATTTCTGATCTATGCCTAGTGCTTTTCTCTTCTATATTTGATTTCCCAACTTTTCCTCTAGTTCCTGCTGGTTTTATGTTTTTTTTTAATCTAATAAAATAGAAAGATCCATACCTATATTTCTCTATATATATTTTATTAGTTTACATTTTCATTTGATTTTGGTTGATTAACATTGAACTCACAGCTAGCAGCACTACAACTCATGCCTGAAGGAAGCTCATCTAACACATGTATTTTTTTCTATAAGACCCCTGACAGCCTTCTTGCACTTAGGAACACTAGAAAGCACTTCAGCGTTACACTTGGGGGTCATTTTAAATTGTGACATCACCAGCAAAAATAACACAAATGAGAAAAAACATAGCATTATATATACCACAAAAACCACAGCTAAACAAACAAGCAAACAAAAAACAAAAAGCACTTGTTTAATGTATGAGAGCTAAAGCAGAAGACAGAGCATCACCTTATCTGACCTCAGCTGGGAGTGTACTCCTTAGGTGTTTCCAACAGGTCTGCAAATAATTGCAAAAGCACCCTGAGTATTGACTTTGGTGTTCCAATTACATTTTTCTAGTAGGCAAATTTGCAAATACAGAATCTGTGAATAATGAGATCAACTGCAAAGATAGATTGATGTACAGAAATAATTTCAATATTAAAAGCTTTACAATAATCAGAAAAAAATTGTATAAAATCTATGGTGAAAATAGTAAATGTTTTCCTCAATAATTATAATGACTGTCTTCAGGTGTGTGCAAATCTTGCACTGTCCCATTTAAGTTAACCTCCAGTAGGAGTAACTTGACTTTGAGAGCCCGTAGAGTAGGGAATAGTGGAATTCGAAACACCAGGGAAAACCAGGGCCAATGAGAAGTTCAGAGGTTGGAAGCAATGGGAGTTGGAGCCAGAAGTTTGGAAGCTAGAGAGAGATGGTATTAGAAGCAGAGCAGGATTGAGATGCATAATGTGGAGAGGTAAAGTTGAAGCTGAGTCAAAGACAGTTGTTTCCATACGACATACATAATCAAGTTGGATGACTGGGGCAAAGAGAGCAAGAGGATAAGAGAAAAGCTTAAAAGAAAGCTCATAATAATATTTATAAACTTTAGTTATAGTTTGATAATCTTTAATAGTTCAGCAAATATAATTAAGAGTTCCCAAACATTTGTAATCTCAGTTAGAAATCAAAGATACAAAAACCAATGGAAATTTCTAAATTATTTGTATTCCATTTACAAAGCAATTATTTTAGCCTACATGCCATGGTAAATAAATAACAATACGCAGGCTTTTTTTTTTAATTTGCATGGGTAGGCTCTAGGCATTGCACCTGGGTCTCTGGCATGGCAGGTGAGAATTCTACTGTGAGCCACCATCGCACCACCTCAAAAACTTTTAATGAGTTATCTAGTGAAACTATTTACTAACTAAAATTTTAATCAAAACAGCTAATTTTACCATGGAGAGCTCCTTCATCCCCTGCTCTGCTCAGGATCTCTTTCCTTGACTTCACATTGTCAAAATTATGATTTACTGATCAGCCATATTCTTGTTCTCCATAATTTCTGTGGCAACAGAAAGTCCCTTTTCATTGCAGGTGAGGTAAGGGATTCAGGGAGCAGCTGGGTGTGCTGACTACATATGGATGGTAGAGATTTGGGGTGAGGGGTACTTTGGTCTGGGGAAGGGAATAATGGTCATTGCAGAACAAGATTTTGTATTTAATGTCATAAATGTGGGTCTGAGAGAAAGAGAGAGAGAGAAAGAGAGGGAGAGAGAAAGAGAGAGAGAAAGGGAGAAAGGATAAGAGAGAGAGATTTTGTCTAGTATTAAAAAAGGGAAGATATCAAATATGAACTATATTTTAGATACCAGAGAAACAAAAGAGAGTGAAAGTGATAAAATGGATAGGATCTTGTGGTTGTGTAAATGCAAAGCAAATAGTCTAATGTAAGGAATTCCATCCATTCTTGGTTGAGCTACAGTGCAGTAGGTTAACTTGTTAGCATATTATTAATATTATTATTTTACATTTTATTTGATTGTAATTTTTATATTCCATCACCTGAATATTAAGACTTCTCTAATTTGGAATGCAGGCTTTTAACCCTTTTTTAGATACTTATTAAATTCCCAGTAAATTATTTGTACTTTGCATTGAGCTGCTTTTGGAAAGTTTTGGAAAGTTTGGAAAGTTTTACTTTCCAAACATTATTTTTCTTGTGAGCTCTTATTTAGAATTATTTCATGGTTAGCTGTTTGTGTGGAGCCAGCACACCAATTTGGTAATTAGATCTGTTGCTAATTAACTAACTGTTAGCAAATTATTATCTCTCTGGCATCCAATGTGCTAACTTTGAAAAATCTCCACACACATACAGTCCAACCATGTTATACAATCAGTGGCTCACAATATCAACACATAGTTGTATATTTATCACCATTTACATCTCTCCAGAAAAAGAAGAACATTTGCATCTCTCCAGAAAAAGAAGTAAAAAGAAAAAAGAAAGAACTTATAAAACATTCCATACCCCTTATCTCTCCCCTCTCGCTGATCGCCGGTATTTCAATCTACTCAATTTATACCCTTTATCCCCCTCTATTAGTTATTAATTTTTATCCTTTTTTTTTTTACTCATCCGTCCATACCCTGGATAAAAGGAACATCAGACACAAGGTTTTCACAATCATATGGTCACATTGTAAAAGCTATATAATCATATAGGCTAGTAGAATTGAGGCTAGTATAAAAAAGTTCAATAGTTTCAGGTACTTTCCTTCAGACTCTCCAATATACTATAAACTAAAAAGGGCTATCTATATAATGTGTAAGAATAGTCTCCAGGATAACCTCTCACTCCGTTGAAATCTCTCAACCACAGAGACTTTATTTTGTCTCATTTCTCTCCTCCCCCTTTTGGTCAAGAAGGCTTTCTCAGTCCCATGATGTCAGGTCCCAGCTCATCCCCAGGAGTCAGGTCCCACATTGCCAAGGAGATTTGTACCCCTTGGAGTCATGACCCACATGGGGGGGGGGAGGATGATGAGTTCACCTGCTGAGTTAGCTTAGAGAGAGAGGCCACATTGGAGCAGCAAAAGGGGTTCCCTGGGGTAATTCATTGATCTTAATATCAATAGGTTTAGCTTCTCCTTTGCAGGAATAAGCTTCATAGGGGCAAGCCTCAAGGTTGAAGGCTTAGCCTATTGAATTGGTTGTCCCCACTGCTTGTGAGAATATCAGGAATTCCCCACATGGGGAAGTTGAATATCTCCTTCTTTTGTTCCCAGTACCCCAAGAGGACTTTGCAAATACTTTCTTATTCTCTGCCCAAATTACTCTGGAATATATTGGGGCATCACACTAACCTGTACAAACCAACACAATCTCGAGATTCCATGAAATTATGGCATTCAAGTAAATTGACCATACAAGTTAAATTAGGAAATGCACTACCTAAAATATAAATTTTGCAGCAAATAAACCTCTCTGTCTTTGGTCTCACACGGAAGTTGAAGTTTGAAAATATGGGCCGTATATTCCCTTAAAACCCATCAATGTGCTAACTTTTAATTTGGAGGAAATGGGCTCTGAAATGAATGAGTGAATCATCGCTTTAGCTTATCCTGGATACAAACTTTTGGTATATGAGTAACACAGGCACATTTAGGGGATTTGGTAAAATTCAGTAAAAGAATATTAACTTTCATTTTCCTCCTTAGTGTTAATAATAGAGAAAGAATTGTCTATTAAGTGGAAATTAAAAATTGTATGTTCACATATCTATAATTTAACCTTGATTAAAATTAGGTTCAAAAGAGCAAAACTTCAAAAAAAGAAACCTTTAATAGACAAAAGAACAGTATTAATGCTAGTTCTTTCAGAACTTGCAAAGCAAAGAATTGGATAAACATTATCCTTTGTTAAGCTAGAACATATTTGTATACCAGTGTTCATTAACTTCAGTTTAATTCATATTTATTCTGTATTTTATGTCAAAAAGATGTTTCATTTTAATTATATTTCCTAAAAGGGATAAAGAAAGTTCCTATTATATGAGATATTTATTTCAAAATTTTCAAGGACTAGTCCGTCATAAATTTGAGAATAGGATTTTTTTGGTAGCAAACTTTATCTGTTCACTTGCACTTATAAGTCATGTTTGTCATGAGAAATAAGTTTTATTCACTAACTTTGTGATAATTAACATACTGATTATTAACTATCAATCTAGTTTGAATTAATTCAAACAGCAAGAAAAGTCTGTACAGAGACATTTAAAATTAGAAAAGTATTTAACAATAATATTCCTTGTAAAAAAGGGAGTTTTATAAGAAAATAAATGTGACTCTGTTTGAGGAATACAATGAAATATTAGGATCTCAATTTCCGTAACAGTTTGAAAGTATGATTTGGGAACAGTTAAGGAATGATGGTGCAATCTTTCCAGCTGTAGGTAATTCTTTATCCAATGGATATCCTTTATTTTGACAGCTCAGGATAATTCTCTGGGCACTTTCTCTAATCCTTCTCTTTCAGAAGGGAACAACCAGTTTAAAAAAGCAGTGATTATTATGAACGCTAGGTAATTCAAGAAGAAGAATGTTTTACATTCCATTTTGTACTTCCTATAAAAGTACTATATACTTCAATAAAAGAACATATGCTAACTATTAACTTAAGTGAGTAAAACATTAAGTAAAATAGGCTCCATAATTTACTCTAAATTTTTATTTTCAGTCTTTCAATATAAACTTTATTTTCAGATTTTGCTTATTTTAAACCTTGGGTTTAGTTCATAACTAGTTGAAGTGAACCTTTCTAAGCCATTAAACCTCTTTGTATTTTCTTAAGGCCAATCTGAATCTCTTAGTAAATTTAATAATCATGCAAGGTCTTGAAACTCATCTTCTGCTTACATTTATTTTTTTTGCTTTTTTGGGGGGGATGCATAGTTCAGGAATCAAACCGGGGTCTCCCTCATGGAAGGCGAGCATTCTACCACTGAACCATCCGTTTGCCCTGCTTATGTTTTAACATAAGTAAGGAAAATAGTATTAATTTCAGGAAAGACTTTAACTTATCTACCTAATTTTGGGTCTCCACATGTTCTCCCCACCTACAGCCAGAAATTGATAGTGAAAAATAAAGATATCTATGTGAATGCTTATGATGATTGTAAGAGGTTTGAGAGGGTTCTTGGTACTGAACTTATTTTATTTTATTTTTTGCATGGGCAGGCACCAGGAATCAAACCCGGGTCTCTGGCATGGCAGGCGAGAACTCTGCCACTGAGCCACTGTGGCCCTTCCCTGAATTTATTTTAGTGATGGTAAAGCAAGTATCAGAATGCTTCATTTCTTTCTTTCTTTCTTTTTTTTTTTTAGTGCATAGAACCCGATTCCATAATAAAAGGCAAAGTTTCCTCATTCTGACATGTAAAGGAGAGATCACGATTATCTAAACGCTTAGGCAGTATCGACTGTAAAAGTGAGTAATCGCAAACATACGTTTTAGTCAACTAAATTTAAACAGATGAGCATTATCACCCTTAAGATAATTGGGTATCTCCTTTAGATCCGCCTTTTCTTTAAATATTAAAAAGAGAAAATGCATGGGTCACAGTGGCTCAGTGGCAGAGTTCTCGCCTGCCATGGTAGACACCTGGATTCGATCCCTGGTGCCTGCCCATGCCAAAGAAAAAAAAAAGAGTAAAAATTACTTGTCAGTAGACCTCTTCTTGTTGATTTCTAGCTTAATTTTATTGTAGTCTGAGAAGCCACACCGTATAATTTCTAGCTTTTAAAACATGTACCGGTGTGTTGCAAAGCCTAGAATGTGATCTGTCTTGGTGAATGTTCCACGTGGGCTTGAGAAGATTGTGCGTTTTGTTTTTGTTGAATGGCAGATTCTATAAATGTCAATTAGTTCAAATGGATCCACAGTGCTATCAGGTGAATCTCTACTTAAGCTAACTCTATTCAATTTCCCTCACATCTCACGCTACCTAAAGAAAGGTACTATAGAATCTAAATCTATAGACTGCATTCTCTCACTTATCTACTGAGAATAGCTGCAGCTGTCAAGAATTGGGCGATTTTATGGCAAGTCCACTTCACATGAAGTTTGGGTGAAGATCTTCAAGGCTATTTTGTCCTATACATATTAACAACTATGCCATTTGCAAGATTTATGATCTTATAAAGTCATCCGTTCATTTGTGTTGCACACAGGAAATGGAAAGAAAACCTATTCTTTATCTTTTTCATTTTCTCTGAGCTCAGTTTGCCCTTTCGTTGCAAAGATCAACGTCTTCCCAGGAAGCCTAATCTCACAGGGTATATAATGATATAAAAGAAATTAATTAGCTTCATATCAACAAGGGAGATGAGAGTAAAAAAATTATTCAAAAGATCCATTTTTTGTTCAAAAATAAATATACTACTTATTAAAATATATTTATTATTCAAAAATAAGTATTCGTAGTAAAAACTGGTCAATAACATTTTAAAGTGGCTTGTTTAAATTAGTAGTAAAATTTATGATGTCAAATCTTGGCCCCAAGCTTTGTTTTTCAGCATAGTTTGATTTTTGTACTATCTAAAATAAAATAAATTCTTTATATGTGTCTTTTAGATAGAAAGTTCTGGCTTTAAAAAACTGTGAAATTATAAGCAGCCAAACTGAACCACAGGGATCTTGATGAAAGCATTCATCTTTATTGAATTTTAATTTATTCTCATGCTTCCACTATTATTGGTCTATTAATTCATTCATTGATACAGGCATTTATTTATAAAATTGCATCACATTTGGAGATCTTTAAACAGTATAAGTAAATCTATTAAGGATACTTTCCTCATGATGGACAAGTCAAGCTTTCTTCTACAAACCACACATAATAAAATTTTTTTGGAGTCACAGCTCTTTCTTTCTGAGGTGTGTATGTATACACATATATATATTATATAATATATAAAATATATAATTTTCCATAATATGTGTAATTCCAGAATGTAGAAATATGTTATATATGTTTATGTGTATACTTATATATTTAAATAGATATATTCAACGAGTTACAATGTTTTATTTACTTTAAGGCAAACAATTTGCAAGGGCTTCTATTTAATTAGCTCCTTCTCCAAGTGAGTATTAAAATTCTCCAAAGCAGGTGGACCATGGTGGCTTAGCAGGCAGAGCTCTCGCCTGCTATGCCACAGACCTGGGTTCGATTTCCGGTGCCTGCCCATGCAAAAATAAATAAAATAAAATTCTCCAAAGCTTTATTAAAATGTTCATTGTCCACCAATTATTTAGTTTATTTCTGCAACTTTATTTGAAGTAATAATCCTTTTCCCCGGTTACGATCATTCCCAGTAGTTTTCTTCATAGTTCTTGTTTAAAAGCGTATTTCCTCAATGTATTACCAGGAAGCCAGACTAATGTTTTATTTCTTTCACACTGTTTGCTTTTTAGGACAGCAACATTTTCCTCTACACTTTAAATAGCAGTCACAGTCAAACAGTTGATATTGGAGTCAGAGCTATGGTAAATTGGCCTTTTGTATTATGTGAATTTTTGAAACCTCTGCTCTTCAACTTTTAGGTAATTATATAAACGCTTTTAAATATAGAACAATTTTATATGCTAGTGAGTATATGAGTCAGGGTTCTCTAGGGAAACAGAACTGACAGAAGATATCTGTAAATATTATGAGATTTTGATAAGAATTGCCTCAAGCAACCGTGGGAGTTGGAAAAGTCCAAATTCTGCAAGGCAGGCTGCAAACTGGGTACTCCATTGAAGGTTTTCAATGAATTCCCCAGGAGAAGTTGGCTGGTTGAAGTAGAGGTGAAATTCTCTCTTCTGACTGCTGAAATACTCACTTCTCCCTTTAAGGCCTTCAGCTGTTTGGACAAGACTTCTTTCATTGTTGAAAGCAATCTCCTCAGTGGATTGTAGATGTCATCAGCCATAAATGACCAGCATCAATGGATTGAGAGAGCCTTCTTGACCAAAAGGGGGAAGAGAGAAATGAGACAAAATAAAATTTCAGTGGCTGAGAGATTTCAAACAGAGTTGAGAGGTTATCCTGGAGGTTATTCTTAATGCATTATATAGATATCCCCTTTTTAGTTTATGGTGTATTAACGTGACTAAAGGGAAGTACCTGAAACTGTAGAGTTGTGTTCCAGTAGCCTTGATTCTTAAAGATGATTGTATAATGATATAGCTTTTGCAATGTGACTGTGTGATTGTGAAAACCTTGTGTCTGATGCTCCTTTTATCTATGATGCGGACAGATAAATAAAAAATAAATGAATAATAGGGGGAACAAATGTTAAAATAAATTGAGTAGATCAAAATTCTGGTGATCAATGAAAGGGGTGTTAAGGGGTATAGGGAAAAAAATAGGGGGGCCAAACGTTAAAATATATTGGGTGCATGGAAATACTAGTGGTCAATGAGAGGGAGGAGTGAGGGGTATGGTATGTATGAGGTTTTTTCTATTTTCTTTTTATTTCTTTTTCTGGAGTGATGCAAACATTCTAAGAAATGACCATGGTGATGAATATACAACTATGTGATGAAACTGTGAGCCATTGATTATGCACTAGGTGTGGAATGCTCACATATTGAGAATGTTCATGTTTGTGTGTTGTTTTGTTCTGTCAATAAAAAAAAAAAAAGACATAAAGGAATGGTGCAAGTTCCTGACCTAGAGGAATTTTCAATGTTCCTGGAACAAAACGTACTACTGTGCGATGATTTTAAAACACTTATACAATAGGATGTGTGGCAAGTAGTAGCTTGATGCTAAACAGGAAATGAAGTACATTTGTGAAACACTCTAGATATATCAACTCTCTTAACATTAGAAACTTGTCATTTTTTAATTCATGTCTACTTACAAAAAAATTTTTAGATAGCCATTTTGTGCCTGTCCTAACATATACAAATAAAAGGAAAAAAAAAAGATCAAGGCTGTGACTTTCCTTTACAACAGTTTCCAAAGGATATTGTTGGGATTAGAGTGAAAGATTTGAGCAGCAGGAATAATTAAAACTTTAAGCAAAAGAAAATTTATAATCTTTTGTATTATTCATATTTCTGCCCACATTTAGAAAATGTGACAACTGCTACATAACAATGCTAGCTCATGATCCAAGAGTATCGACCTATTTTCTACTAATATTAATGCAAAAATAAGATGTACACATATATTGAAAGTAGATCATATATCCTATTCTAGGCTTAGTCATATACAAGATTTGAGGCACTATATTTTAAGTAGGTGAGATCTTTTTCTGACAATGTTTCTAATTTAATTATTGGAAATATACGCAAGGTATTTTAATAGTACAATCTTCAAACATCAGCCTAATAAATAAATCACCGTACTCGTATTTATTTATGTATTGATGGAAAATATCATGAGAAATTATTTTGTAAACTGACCTTAACCATCTTGGTCATACACAACTTGTAGATTCTTTTAAAAAGTTGGTGAGGGCTAGGCACTTTCTTGCAACCTTACCATAAGTTATAACGAAATCAATCTCACCCAAATTCTGTCACACAAATATTTAATATGCATATATGTCACACACACACATTTATCAAACAAAGATCTATTAACAAGCAGGCACAAAGCAGATTTTATAAACTTTTATGTATGCTCTATGAAGTTCCAGCTGTCGTTCCTCCTAAGAGATAACAATCACAGCGTATATGACAGGTTCATCAGAGGCAAATGTAAACATGTTCTAGAGCTAGGATTCTATTTTCTTCAGTCAGCATCCAGCTACTCACGTTCAATGCTTGAAAATCATTTTGTTATTAGATTTCAAGCATCACCCTAGAGTCTAGGGCAAGGGTGGAGAGCATTTCTATAATATTTTAGCCCTAAAATACATATATAGTTCATAAAATCACATGCTACTGATTTTGCCTCTGAGAGTCCGTTTCTCACACTCATTATGCAAACTGATAAGTAAGGGAACACAAATACAAGTTTCCTTGGAGAATTTCACTTTGTCTGGGACAGTCCGTGCTTATGCATGGTACATATGGATTAACATTAGTCTAGATTTCTCATTTTTTTAGTTAAATATTATTATCAACAGTTTCATTAAAATAATTGAGGATGGGTTTACGAGTCCTCTACTTTGTGATTAAAGCTTCTGCCGTGCCATCTTAAAGTTTTGTGTGTTCTACGACAGTAAAAATACTTCATTTTAACATGTGGATGAATCTGAAAGACAAACAGTGATCACCCATCTCTCTTTTAAAAGGCAATATAATCAACATCTTCTTATCAAGGGAACTATCAAGAGCATCGGCTGGTGCAGATGTGTGCCCACAATAAATTGACCCCACAAATAAGATTCAGGCAATTTCATAAAAAAAAGTAATACTATATTTAAAAATACCAAGTAGCATAATTATAGAAATAGACACGAGCAAGAACTGACAAAGATTGTGGATATGTACCACTTATCTTCATATTGCTTTGCTGTTTTTAAATAGGCTTTTATTTTAAAATTGTTTTAGCGTTACAAAAAAAATTGCAAAGATAGTACCAAAAAAATTGCAAACATAGTACACAGAGTTCCCATATACCCTATACCCAGTTTTTCCCATGGTTAGCATCCTTTTAAAAATTTTATAAGTTTTAGATTTACAGGAAAATCATAGAGTTGCCATTTACCACCCCTATTATTAATACCTTGCATTAGGGATACATTTGTTACAATTGATGAAAGAATATCATTATAACTATACTATTAACTGTTCATTTCTTATATCATCATGTTAAATTGCTACAATTAATAAAACTAGTATCAATATGTTATTATTAAAGTCCATAGTTAATTCATATTAATTTAGTTTGTACCTGATGCCCCTTTTCTTCTCAGGATTCCAGCCATGGTTTTCTTTGGTCTATACTTTGTCTTGCAATGTTTTTATCTCATTTTTGAATTACGGTAATGCTGACCTCATAAAATGACTTAGGAAGTGTTTCTTCTGCTTCCATTTTTTTAAAAAGAGACTGTGGAGAATTGGTATCATTTCTCCCTTAAATGTTTGGTAGAATTTACCAGTGAAACCATCTGGGTTTGTACTTTTTTTGGAAGATCACTAATTATTTATCACATTTCTTTAATAGATATAGGCCAATTCAGATTATCTGTGTCTCCTTATGTCAGCTTTGTTAGTTTGAGTCTTTCAAGGGATTTGTCCATTTCATTCTGATGAAATGTTCATATCTAATACAAATTAGAATCCTTTGAAATCCATGGAATCAATAGTGATGAACCCACTTTCTTTCCAATAAAAGTATTGTGACTTCTCTCTCTATTTCTTGGAATGCCTGGCCACGGGTTAATCAACTTTATTGATGTTTTAAACAAACTGGCTTTTAAATAAATTCACTGAATTCCTCTTTTATTTTACTATTATTAATTTCATTGATTTCGGCACTAATTTTTTTTCCTACTCGATTTAAGCTTAAATTATTCTTTCCTTAGTTTACTAAGGCAAGAGTGTTTATCTTTTCTAAAATATGAATTTACTGCCATATATTTCCTTCCAGCAACTGCTTTCATTGCATCCCACACATTTTGATAAGTTGAATTTTCATTTTCATTTAGTTTAAAATGCTTACAAATTTCACTTAAGATTTCTCCTTGGACCCGTGCAAATGTACTGTTTAGTGTCCAAATATTTGGATATTTTTTGCTATCTTTCTGTTGTTGATTTCTAGCTTAATTTTATTGTAGTCTGAGAAGTCACGCCCTATAATTTCTGACTTGTAAAACTTGTTGCCGTGTGTTGTAAAGCCTAGAATGTGATCTGTCTTGGTAAATGTTCCATGTGGGCTTGAGAAGATTTTGCATTTTGTTTTTGTTGACTGCCATATTCTATAAATGTCAATTAGCTCAAATGGATCCATAGTGTTATCAGGTGAACTATAACTCACTGTTTTTCTGCCAGCTTAATCTATCAACTACTGACAGGGAAGAGTCAACATTTCCAACTATAGTAGCAGATCTATTGATATCTCCTTACATTTCCATCAGTTTTTGCATCATATATTTTGGCACTCTATTGTTTGCTGCATTCACCTTTAGGTGAATCTCCTTACTTTTCTTTTATACTTGTTACCACTTGTATCTTTGTACATTGTACATCCAAAACAGTAGACTTATCATTACTCTTTAATGCATTTGAATTTTAGCACCATTAGGAAGTAAGAAGTAGATTTACATACCAAGCAATACAATACAATAATGCTAGCATTTATTATTACCCAGATGGTTACCTTTTTTTCATAGATCTTTATTTCTTTTTGCCGTATTGAACTACTGTTTAGTATCCTTTCCCTTCAGGCTGAAGAACTCCTTTTAGTATTGTCTGTAGGACAGCTTTTGTTATCTGGGAATGTCTTAATCTCTCCCTCAATTTTGAAAGACAGTCTCATCGGATATAAAATTATTAGTTGGCAGTTGTCTTCTTTGAGCATTTTGAGTATCTCAATGAACTGCTTTCTTGCCTCCATGGTTTCTGATGAGAAATTCACCCTCAATCGAATTGGGGCACCTTTGTACATAACAAATTGTTTTTCTCTTTCAGCTTTGAAGACTCTTTCCTTATGCTTTGCATTCAATAGTATAAACAATATATGATGGGATGTATTTTCCTTCATGTTTATCCTTTATTTGGTGTTCTCTTGGCATCTTGGGTGTGCATATGCATATCTTTTACTACATTTTGGAAGTTCTCTGTCATTAATTATTTGAATATTCCTTCTGCCTCTTTTGCTCTTTCTACTGCTTCTTGAACTCCATTAATACATACATTGGTATGCTTGAGGTTGTCCCATAGGTGCCTTAGGCTGTTTTCTCTTTTAATAATTCTTCTACCTTTCAGCTACTAAGCCAAACTTATTTCAAGAATCTTGTCTTCAAGTTCACTGATTCTTTCTTCAGCCAGTTTCAATCTGCTCTTGAAACCCTGCTGGGAATTTTTCATTTCAGTTATTGTGGTCTTCAACTCTAAAAGTTTTTGCTTGGTACTTTTTTACAATTTCTATCTCTTTACTAAGACTCTTGTATTGTTCCTTCATTATTTTTCTGATGTCCTTTAGTTCTTTCCCTGTATTTTTCTTTATCTCCTTGAGAAGTTCTAAGACCATTTTTTTAAAAGGCTTTGTTTGGTATGTCCACCTTCTGGTCTTCGCTGGTATTTTCTGGATATTTATCCTTTTCCTGTGGATGGGATTTCTTGTTTCCTTGTTTGTCTTGTACACTTTTGCTGCACACTGTATATTTTAATTGGAAAAAAAACGTTAACTCTGGGATTTATTGCCTGAGATGCCTGTTTCATGATTTTGTGACCAGCTTCTTCCATGGCTCCCCAAAGCCCCAGAGCTTTGTTGGTCTGCCCAGTAAATGCAGCCTTTCAACTAATTGTCCCCCACAGCCCTGGGGAGGCACAGCATAGATCAAGTTTCTACCACTGTCACCCCTGTCCATGGCAGTTTGAAACAATGGCTGCATCTGTCTTTGTCCGAGGTGAGTTGAAACAATAGGTGCCCTCAGAGCTGGGCCTTCAGTAATCCAAAGTCACTAATCAAAAGCTGTGATCAATGATCAGCCATGCCCACCCCTGGTCTTGGAAAAGAGAATTTTTACATCCGTTTCTGTCACCAGTGAGCCAACTGGGGACTGGAACGCATGATGGCCTGCCATAGGAATGAGGTGGGATGCCAGTAGGTCAAGCTTGGAAATAGCAATTTTCTATTCTTTACTGTAATTTATAAGGCTCTTCCTCCTGCATTTCACTGGATGTTAGACACTGTTCTTCTGGCCTCCAGAGTTTCAAAATGTTGTTTCAGGCAATTCCTGCCTATTTAATAGTTGTTCTGGTAGGACTGAGTCCTGGAGCTCCCTAGTCCACCATTTTTCCACAATCCACCAAGAGTGTAAGTGTTTATTCAACATTGAGAGAACTTTATAATACCTTTAATAAACTAAGTCATTTGAATTTATTAAGGAAAACTAAAAACCCTGTAGAATTTCTCCCTTGTCTGCTTTGCTGATTTGGTATGTGGGATATAGCTATTCATCGACTCCAGAACAGTGCTGGTTTCATGACACTGTCTTAGATAGTTTGCTCCTAGAAAATAGCATCTACTGCTCACCTACTGGGCCTGGAGAATAGGTGAGCATCAGTGCCTTTTCTGTGTGTTGTGGAGGGAGGACACGAAGACCACCAGGTGAAGGCAAAAGATCAAAACTTCAAGTCACTAGGTTAAGAAATACTTAACCTAGTAAAACTAAAGCAATTTAGATTTCAGCACAAAGAGGAAATGCATTTTATATCATCATTGAAGTTAATCCTACCTCTATAGACTAATATTATCAATTTGAAGGGGGATCCAGGGTGAGTTTGGCACATTACACCTTTGTTCTTGTATTATTCTGGCCAGATAATTGTTCTCATGTTTAACCCATATGTATTTAGCCCTTTTTAGGTTTAATAAACTATCTTACAATAAGATCAAATTACAATTGGATGTTTTTACTCCACTGAATTATGTACTATTAGGCTTAAAATAAATGAATCTACTGAGGACATATTTAGAAGATCACTATAACAGTTAGTGACATTTTATAATATTTAATTGTGTCATTTGTTGTAGAAACTGAAAAACAATTTGTGTGATTTTCCATAATATGCTAACTGTAATTTTCTTAGTTTAATAGTCACTGAAACCCAAGCCCAGACTTGGTCTCATTTTGCTTTTTAAGTTACTGAGGTGACCATATTGAATGTCTATAATACAAGGTGCTCATTCTTCATGGATAAATCACTAAATTGATGCTTTTCTACCAAGAAGTAAGGTAGGATGCCTGTCAAAATGATCTAAGACAATTTTTCAAATATTCTTCTCCATGTTTTTCTTCTTCTTCTTCTCCTTAATCTCTGACCAGAATGGAATCCAGCCTGAAGAATAAATAATAATTTCTGAAGGTAAGGCATTGGGGAAGTGATGGTGGGGAGAGTTTGGTTGCATGGTGGATAGTTGGTGATGGGGGTAGGTGAGAACAGGCTTATATTTTCAAAAGGTATGCCAGATAGATATGTGCCAACCCTGAGGTTGAGAAGCCTTATGTAGATTATTACATTTCAGCCTCACTGAAAATGGAATTGACTGTTATCATCATTTTCAGCAACTCTTCTACCATCCTATAGATCTAACCATACAGAATTCATAGACGATATCTAAGAAGTGACTTACAGATTTTTCCATGAATAATGTTGCATTATTCAGGAATTGCTGATTTGAAGATCAGACATGATATTACAGTTTGAACTTTTGAAAAAATCTAACCTACATAATTCTGGGGACAGCATGAGATCATATGTACTAAACTTTTATTATCTCAGTTAAATTAATTAGTTTATTCATAATGAAAAGATTGAATACCACTTTTTCAAAATTCACACAATTTGTAAACAATGAAATTGCTAATTTTTCATATAATGTGTAAGTAATATTACCTCAGAATAAATGTTTATATAGTTCTGCAATTATCCAGCAATCCGAATTTATTGCATAAAGTCAATACAATTCAGTGAAAAATAATAGCATATTAGAATGTAAGAACACCTAACAGGTAACAAGTGATTGAAACATTTTGGTTAAGCATTAAACAAATTGATAAAAATAAATTTGAAAATGTTCAGCAACATTTCTATTGCATTGTTGTAGTGCAGTAACATTACAATAGTAATAGGTCATTAGTAATTACTATTAGTAACTAGTATTAGTAATTAATAATTACTATTGCAAGTTGACGTTTTTAATAACTTCCTGTTTGACATTTTAAGAATATATATAGCTATAATAGCTAGTCAAACAATATTAAAGTTAGTGTTTAATATTTAGAATTTAAGAAAAGCATGTATCTTTAGCTGCAGATTTTTTCCCTTGTTTGCCTTAATTTTCAATTGGTGTATGTAACTTTCTGTATAAACAAAGTTTTTACAATGTTTATATTTTACTTGGAATGCCCAAAAATGAAGTGTACAACATTCAAAATAAAATAAAAATGAAATCATGCCCCTGATTTAGTAGTAAGTGGTGTAGTCTTTAAGCCATAACTAATGTATACTCACCTATACTATATACTAACAGAAATATTCTCATTAAGTTGATAAGACTATCGTTTAACATTTGATTCTGCATATGAGAAGCAGATCAATTTCTGTGATGAGTTTATTTCTTGGCTTTGTATTAAATTTCTTTTATTCCTAGGTAGGAATAAATGTTAGCTATAGTAATTTTTTTGGAAGTTAGAGAAAAGGAAACCCTCTGACTTCCTCTATTATAACAAACTTCCTACATTTTACTCTATATTAGAAGGGTCAGTGGCTCAGAGTTCTCGTTTTTTTCTCCGATGAAAATTTTTATAACTGCCAAGCTAGGTAATTTAAAGGAGCTGCAAAGAAGTAAATGTGAGAATGATGTATTTTCTCCCTTAAGTCTTGCTCTTTAAAATTGCAAATATCGTTTTCCTTTGGGTATTTGAGATTGCAAAAGAGAGGATGTAATGGAAAAGAACTAAAATACGTGCTTTGAACATTCCTCACTGAGATTCAGAAATGGTGGACACCAGTGAAGTAGACACAGTAAAGTGTGTGTCAAAGATATACTTTTCAAATGGATTTTAGCCATATATTTTTATTTAGTAAATAAAGTCTAAATTAAATGCAAATCACACAATGGAAAAGAACCTGCATTTTATACCACATTAGGGAAACATCTATGGAATGTTACTGACTTTTCAGAAGAAAAATTAGATTTGACAAGCTTAAAATTCAAACTAGTTCTTTTAAAAAGCAATCTTCCAATGCCTAGATTTTTGTTTTGAGAAAAGAGGTAAAACAAAATGTAATTTCTATGGCTAGGAGATTTAAAATGCGGCTGTGAGGTCATCATAAACTGTCAAGGCAAAACCAAGAGCAATATTGGTTCTGAGGATATCTGGATGCCATGAAACAATGACATGATAAAGAAATCAGTAAACTGTTTGACTTGAAGGACACTGGGAAAGCCCCAAATATACATCCAATCATAATTCTCTACAAGCAACTTAGGCCATCTTATTCTTTCTCTTTACAACTCTTGCTTGGAAGCCCCAAGATGGGACACAGTTTAGGTTGCTACCTTAATCTTTGCTCCCCAAATTGCAATTCTAAGATGCCAAATAATTGTTTTAATTGTCTTTCAGCTTAGTCTGTAATTTCTAGGCTGTTTATAATTACCATTCACCAATAAAATGAACCTGGGCTCCATGGAGAAATAGCGGATTCCAAGACTGGCACAGGGAATAGGCAAAATTAGCTTGGAGCATCTTGTAGTGCCATAAAATGAGGAAGTGCTCAAAACAAAAATGATGGATGTATTTTAAAGGGACACAGGAGCCATCTGAAATGTCTCTAAACAGCCAAAGCTGGAGCATTTGAGCAGCAAAATAAAAATGTCATATTGGATTATAATCCAAAGTATGAAATAAATATCCGCAAGACAATATAAATAATTGATTGAATAAATAAATGAATGGAGGAGAAAAGACAAATATTTTTTACAGAAAAATTTCAAAATAATTTATGTGGATATTCCTCCTGCCTACTCCCTTTGCTGAGAAGTGGAACATAACTTTTTTGTGTGTGGGCTATGCAAAGTGATGTCCTTCCAAGAATACGAAGGGGAGGGAGATAAAAAAAACTTGACGTTGGAGAAACTTCACAAAATCTACCTGGGTAGGTGGTCAAGATCAGCATCATGGCAATCAACATGTTGATAATACGTATTCTTGAAATGTGGTGATGAGATTGATTCATTACCTGTATGGTCTTCCTCAACACAGCCATAGCTCATGCCTTTCCATGAGATAAACATCAAGCAAACCTAAACTGAAGGACGTTCTACAGAATCCCTGACCAATATTCCTCACAGTGCTCAAAGTCATTAAAACAAGGGAAATCTGAGCTTTCATCGTCTAGAGGAGCCCAAGGAGACATGACAACTAAACGTGAGGTGATACCCTGGATGGGATAGAGGGACAGAAAAAGAACACTAGATAAAAATTAATTAACTCAGAGGAAACTGGGTATGAGGTATACAGTTACTTGTTTTATCTTTGTGTAACTTTTCGGTAAATCAAAACTTTTCTCAAATAAATTTTAAAGCAATTATAACAAATGTCCCATCAGTGTGGTGGGCTGAGAAAATATAACAATTTATTTAAAAATGATCTTTCCCTCTTTCCCTCTTCCTGCTGCAATGAGAAGGAAGGCTTATTCATTCATTTCCTCAACAAATCTATTTTGAACACATGTTATGCACTAGTTAATTTGCCAAATGCTAGAAAAAAAGTAACTAGCTTGATACTTTAAAGTTTTAGCCACTGCTCCACAGTTAGTGAGGGAGAAAACAATAAACACATATATAATTAGAAACTGTCCTAAGTGCTATGAAATGAAAGCAGTGAAATATGAGACCTTAAAAAGGGAACCTGACCTTTGCAGTTGGGAAATGAGCACGTGGCCAGGGTTAGTTGCACAGGAAGTGAAGTTAAACTAAGCTAATAAGTGAGCCTGGAGCTTGATGGGTGTACTGGGAAGAGAGAGTGTTCCTGGCAGAAGGAAAAGCAGATGCAAAGCCCCAAAGAGAAGGAACATAGTATGTTGGAAGAAATGAAAGGAGATGAGTGTAGTTGAAGTGGAAAACAAAGGGAGAAAGAAATGGTGGCCTCTGTAATGTATGAAAAGAACCTCCTCTGATTCCGATCTGTTTTTAAAAACCCAATGGTCCAGGGGGGAGTTGGCAGTTTCACCCCATTATCTCCATATCCACTCTGGACTGCTGATATACCCTGCATAGTCTTTTATATCTCTGTAACCCTTCACACCTCCTCACCCCAGTCACTTGTAAACCCCTTCAATGGAGATCTGTTCTTCTCATATTCCAGAAATTAGAGACCAAGAGTGGTATTGACATGCTCTTGGATGTCCCCCATTCCTACCTATTCTAGCTTCCTCTCAGATGTGAAGCTTTCCCTTTCTAAGCCCAAACCCTCATCAAAACTTCATCATGCCTCCTGTCTGTTTTGCACATATATCAATTTTATGACTTAGTATACTAATTGCAGTATTTTGTTTACATCTGTCTGCACTATTTGAGCTCCTTGACAATAGGGATGATGTCTTATTCATTAGAAAGTAATAAATATATACATTATTACTGTTATATTTACTATGATAGTAATTACAACATTTATTGTTTATAAATTATAAATAATACATATATGAAGATCATGTAATCATTCAAGGATTAGAACTTTTATGTTGAATTTATTCCCTTTAGGCTTTTTAATACTTTTTATTTTTAATTTTTACAAACATTCCCCCTTCCCCTATCAGCCCTCCCCAAGTAACTTTTAATCTGCTTTCTACTGCTGCAAATTTGCTATTTTAATCATTGCTTATATGTGGCATTATACAATATTTATATTTATGTACCTTGCTTATTTCACAGAGTGTGATGTTTGCAAGGTTCTTTCATGTTGCAGCATGTTTCATAACCTCATACTTTTTTACTACTAAATAATATTACATTGTATGTGTACTAAATTTTATTTGTCTATTCATTTGTTAATGGACACTTGGGCTATTTCCATTTTTGGGTAAATAATGCTTCTATGAACCTTGGTGTACAAAGATCTATTTGAGGGCATATTTTCACATTCATTGGTTGTATACTTAAAGTTAAATTGTTTGGCAATGGCAATTCCATGTTTAACTTTTTGAAGAGCTTTCCACAGTGGCTGTCATTTACATTCCCATCAACAATGCACGAGCATTCTGATTTCTTCACATCCTTCAAACACTTGTTATATTCTGCTACATTTTTTTATTCTTAAGTAACAGCTATCCTTGTGAGTGTAATGTGGCATCCCATTGTAGTTTTGATTTGCATTTCCCTAGTGGCTAAAGATGCTGATCATCTTTTCATGCATTTATGAGCCATTTGTATATCCTTTGTGGAAGAAATATTATTCAAGTCTACTCATTTTGAAAATTGAGTTATTTGTTTTTATGCTGCTACATTGTAAAAGTTCTTTATATATCCTTGCTATTAGATCTTTATTCAATAAATGGTTTGAAACACTTTCCCCCCATTTATTAAATTCTCTTTTTTACTTTCTTGATAATTTCTTTCAATGCATGGAGGTTATTAATTTTGATGAAATCAAATTAATCTATTTTTCTATTAGAAAAATTTTTGTTCTGCTCATGGTATTGGTATTGTATCTAAGGACCCATTGCTGAATCCCAGTTCATGAAGATATGCCTACGTTATATTTTAGGAGTTTTATAGTTTTAAGTCCTATATTTAGGTTCTTAACCCATTTTGGGTAGATTTTATGCATAAAGCATGAGGTAAGGATCTAACTTCATTCTTTTGCATGTGGATATCCAGTCTCCTGTACCATTTGTTGATGAGATTATCCTTTTCCCATTGCATATCCTTAGTATCTTTCTCCAAAAATCAGTTACCCAAAGATGCAAGGATTTTCAATTTTGATACATTGATCTGTCCATCTTTATGTCTACACCCCAATGTCTTTATAACTATAATTTTGTAGTACAATTTGAAATCGGGAAGTGTGAGTCCTCCAAATTTGTTCTCCTTTATAAAAATCATTCTGGCTCTTTCAGATCCCTTGAAGTTCCATATAAATTTGAAGGCTGGTTTTTCCATTTCTGAAAGAAAGGTAGCTAGAATTTTGATAGGGATTGCATTGAATTTGCATATTGCTTTAGGTAATATTGACATCTTAACAGTGTTTGCCTATATCATGCATGAACAAAGAATGTCTAGTCATTTATTTAGGTCTTTTTAAATATCATTCAACAGCATTTTATAGTTTTCATTGTACAAGCCTCTCTATTCTTGGTGAAATTTATTCCTAGATATTTTATTTTTAGATTGTTTTCATTTGTTTTACCCTGCAGCCTTGCCAAACTTATCAGCTCTAATCATTTTCTTGTGTATTTCTTTGGATTTCTATGTATGTGAGTGCATGTCATCTTCAAATAGAGGTAATTTTACTTTTTTCTTCCAATTTGGATGATATATTTATTTTATATTTATTTTTCTTGCCTAGTTGCTTTGGCTATTGTAATGCTGAACAGCAGTGGTAAAAGCAGTGATCCTTATCTTGCTCCTAATCTTAGCAGGAAAGCTTTAAGCCTTTCATTATTGAATATGATGTTAACTTTGAGCATTTTATAAATAGCCCTTATCATGTTGAATTAGTTCTCTTCTATTCTTACTTTTTTTGTGTTTTCATCAAGAAAGGATGCTGAATTTGTTGAATGCCTTTTATGCATCTACTGAGAAAATCTCATGGGTTTTGTCTTTTCATTCTATTTATGTCGTGTATTATATTGATTGATACTCTTTAGGCTTTAATTGGGGTGAGTGGCTTGTTCGAAGTGGCTTTATCTTGCCATAATTATTAAAACATGTCAGTAGAAGAGACTGAGTCAGGCAAGAAAAATCTACTATGCCACATCTTCTGCCAATAACCCTGGGTCCTAAGATTTTGTTTCACTTTTTCACTTCATACAAATTCATAAAATTTCCTTGGCTAGTACGTATTTGGGAGCTGAATCCATTCTTTATAGTAGAGCTGTTTTTCCTTTATCTGCATGACATACAAAATGATGTTTTGCTACACAATCCCACAGGTCCACCCCGATCATAGGCTGAGGTGTAGAAACAAGGGAACACAGGTTGGATGGATCCCTGAGTATGCTCAATATGTTGTCATTAATTCTATTCTACTCAAGAAATGTAAATGAAACCAACATGCCCATAAAGTATTCATGCACAACTCCAAAAGTACCAGTCACTGTTGCCTCTCCTTTGTGTAGTTTAAACTCATGGCTGTAAACATTTGCTCCATAAATCCTCCTGTGTATTATGTGATATTGGATTCTGGACAATTCTGAATTAACTTATCAGATGAGTTTTCTGTGTTTATTGATGAGACTAACATGTGAGACGATATCAAATTAACGATTACTCACTCATATTCTTTTTTTGTTTAAATTATTGCTGTGTACTGATGTTTCACCAGTTCTATTGTTATTCAATAACTTCTTAACATCATGTCATATAATTAATTTAGAAAGCACCAAGTCATTGATTTCTGGTTTTAAGAGACAGAACATTTTACCCTGATCAATATACTTGAATCTTGGGAATTAGACCTCTTAAGCTCCTAGCACTCATCAATGCAACATAATTGCACCATAAATCATTTTAATTCTCAAGTGAAATTTGTACTATACAAGAAAGATTGAAACTGTTATGATCTAGCCCATGAATTATGAGCCTCTCTTGGCTTCAGAATACTTTCTACAAGTAGAATATATAAGATTCTTTCTACTCAGTAGCTCTAAAACAGGCTGATTTGTTCAACTTATTTAGCAAACAAACAAGGTAAATACATGAATGAATCTTTCTCAAGGTAAGTCTTATGACAGACCAATTTTTTACTGTAAGCTCCACTAAACTATAAATTCCTGAAAGCAGGAACTGTCTTCTGCTTTGTATCACTCAATCTGGTGGGTGAAGATATATGTGTTTGGAGGTTGAGGTATTGGGCTTACGTGAGAACAAGCATGCATAGTTTCAAGAAACATCACTAACAGAAATCACTTAATGTTGTGTGAATTAATTAATCAGTCCATTCAATCAAGAAATTTATTAAGTAGTGATTTGGGCAAACAGTATAAATATCTTTTAATGACTATACTACGACAATATAGTATATTATGTGATAATGGGACAAACAGCAATTTATTCAAATTATTGTTACTGTTTTTAATAAGGGGCCCTCTGAAAATATTTTCATTGCAAGGATTTAAGTTAATTCAATGTAAGGTTTAAATGTGTAATGTCTACGGTAAGGACATATTTTTTGCTGGCACAAAAACACTTCTGAAGCCAATATTTTCAGATGTGTATTTACAGGAACTGCATTTCTGTGTTCTCACATTGTGGTGCTATAGACAGGAGATATTCTTACTTTTCCAAGGTGGTGGGAAATCTATTTCATGCTGCTAACTAAGAACTTCCAACAAAGATGCCAAATACCACAGCCAGGAGAAGTGTGCATTAAAATATCCAGTAACTAGCTGATTACTGATATCAAAAAACTGAATTGGACCAGAAGATGATTACTGATAAATGAATAATAACAAAGATGAATCTGTTGAAAACTTGCCTTGAAAATTGTACAAACATATAAAATGTGGTCTAACAGATGGAATGTTTAAAACAGAAACAGCTGCTTATCATCAACTTGCCTTCTTTAACAAATCTCCTTTTCTGTTCATTAAAATACATTTTCCAAGGCAAAGTGCAATGCTTGAAATAACTATTTTGTCAACACACAGCTGCATGGTCTTAAAGACTACATGGTGTGACTTCACAATGCAATTAGTAGAGTTTCTTTGGAAGAGTCCAAAAGAATGGAAAAGGTGGAAAATGTCTTTCATTAGGAAGCAAAGGATGTATTATAGAAGAATAATGATAACTTTCCACATTAGTGCAAAATAAATGTCCATTTTGTTATTATTCTACCAACGGTAATGAAAAGATTAACAGACATATGAAAAATTAGGCTGTAGCCATGGAAACGAGAAAACAAAGTTTACGTAATATTTAAAATCAACATATCCTTTCCTCCCTAAATTTGCAGTTTATTTGAAAGGAGTATGTGATAATTGCTAAATAAGCCTTTAGCAGTTAACAATTAGCAAATACTTCACAGTTTTGGGACAGTGGTGAGGGGTGTTAGAGAAGGCACCCAAAGGAAAGCAATAATTTACTCTTCCAGAGTATTGTTAATACCTGTAGAAAAACAAACAATTGCCAGTTTAGTGCTTGTCACATAAATCAAATTACAAGGCATATTTTTAACAATCAAAGATAAAATTTACATACTAGGTACATCTACTATAGATAAGGTAAGATGAAATACATTTGGTTATTGGCATTTATCACCCATCCAGGCTATTGGCCTCAGAGTCCCAAATAAGTTTCATCTTCTGTACCAATTCTAATTGATAGTGGCTGCCAAAAGCATTGTGTTGAGAAAGATTCTGAGGACTCAGTAACACAATCTATAATGATGGCTTAGAAATGTTTGGTGTGGGAGGTGGTGAGTGATGGCCCATATATGTAATATTTACTATTTCTAGAGCTAATATGACTTGGAAATTAACTGAAAAGAGAGAAGAAATTCTATTTTCTATATACCTCTGTTATAAATTTACAATTTTATTCCACAAACTTAGAAAAATTTATTTAAATGAGAAGTGAAGATGTTATTCCTTTTTTTTTCTCTTTAAACATACGTATTCCTTTATGTAGTATGGTGCCTTGAACAATGTTTCCATGTTGGGGGCACTTTTTGATTGGGAAAATAAAAGGAGGAGATTATAGGAAGTTCATAGCAGAACCCTTACTCTTGGCAGAGTATTAAACACCAAGCAAACAAATAATTGACGGACTTCCAAGAGCCCCAAATTTCTTATAAATTGTTTGGAAAGTGGAAACCAATGTATTTTTAAATTGGAGTTTGCAAGAACACAAACAAATAATGACAGCGAATGGTGGCTCTAACCCAAATAGTTAAAAAAATGTTGAAAGGAGATGATGATAATTGCTGTTTGAAATTGTGTAAGTTATAGAAGATACATTCACTGGGCCATTGCTCTTTCTTCTGTAGATGTCTTCTGGATATAAAGTTCTTATAGGTCTAAAGGTATTCAAGGCTTTTGGTTAATACTGGGAACTCACAAGAAAGGTCATTGAAAATCTGGTGGCATAACTGGAAGTATTTATTTTGCCACCACACTGTTGTCTCTGCTAGGGGAAAATGCAACGGGATATCCCTTAAATCATATGTAAGTACGACACCTCCAAGACAAGTAACATGAAAGAGAGCAGTCACACACAAAAGAGGTTTCTAAAACATTTTATTTTTCTCAGGCTTCTGAATAAAAGGAGTTGACCTTTATCTGATAGTTGGTTTTCAAAGGAAGACTGAGTCATATCAGAAATGTTGTCAATTTTGCTCTTATGAGGTTTGGCAAAGGAATTTCTATTTTCTGTTTTATAAGACCTCAAAATAGATTTAGGAATTTCCCCTCCTAGAGTGAAAATTAAACAACTGACTTGTCTTTGCAAAGCACTTTTCGGTTTCCAAAGGACTTTTGCTTATATTATGCAGCTCTGCCAGTCCTGACAACTCTGTGCCATATGGGGTACACATTAGCACCCCTGTTTTAAAATGAGAGAATTAAGACATGGACTGATTAAGGGGTTTTCTAAGGACACATGGTTACTATGGGGCAAACCCAAATTGGCTGACTCACTAGTTAATTGTTCTTCTGACCACTTTATGTTGATTGCCTTGGGAGGTCCTAAGGAAATAAAAGCTATGACCTTTTTCCCAAGATCAAATGCTCCTCCTCTATTGACAGAGCAATAAAATCTATAGGGAGATGTGATTTTAATAAAGCAGACAATCTCTCTGTAGGTAAATGCTAGTTTTGTGCTGTTATTTTTTTCCCTTTCTTTTTTTTTTCCTTTCATACCATCTCTCTGATGGCATCAGTCAGTCCTAAAATTTTGCTTGTAAACTGTATGTCGACTCATATGTTCATACCTCTAACTCAGATTTCCATTCTTCCTTAGCATTAGACCTAAATACCTACCTACCTACCAGGTCCCTCTATTGGAATGCCTTCCAAGGCTCACAATGTCCCAAATGGAATTTATTACCTCGCTGCCAAATCTGGCCCCATCTGTATTTTCTGTATTGGTTTTGTGATACCCTTTACCCAACTAATCAGAACTTGAGTTGCATCCACGTTTCCCCATAGCCAAGAATTCTCTAAGTGCTGCTGATTCAATTTTCCAAACACCTCTTGAATCATATTAGCTTTTTCCCTTCCTACAATGATCACGGTCAGCCCTGGTGGTCCTTTGCCGAGATTAAGGTGACACTTTATATCTGGCCACTTTTCTGAGATGTAGCCTCTCTCCAAATCCAGTTTCCACACTTCTGTCAGTCAGCCATCAATGACTACCCAAAGCTTTTATGATAACGTTCTAACTTCTTAATGTGGCCTGAAGGGCCTGCCTGATCTGGCTCATGCTTGCTCACCCAACTTCTTTCCTTTCCAGGCTCAGCCTTATCCTCTAAAATCCGCGGTGTTGAAATAAATTCAAATCTTAGACCACATGACATTCCATGTTGCATAAAGCCTTTTGTTTCTATCCTCGGTAGCACTCTTCTGCTAAACAGTCTGGCTCTCTTTAAGGTAGTGCCACTCCCTGCCCATTGTGCATCCTTGCTCTGAAAGCTTGGCCATGTGACTTGCTTTGACCAGTGGAATGTAAGCAGAAGAGGCCTGTGACTCTCTTAGTTAAGAGCTTTAAGAGCCATTGTGTGCTTTAACACAACCTCTGCCTTCACTTGGCCATGGAGGGGCATGGAGGATGATTCATCATAGCCAAGTGAAGGCAGAGGTTGTGTTGAAGGAAAGAAATTTGTGGGTCAGAGCTGCAGACAATCCATATTGGACCCATAGAATTAATGCAAAGTAAACCACTGTACTTGTAAGCCTCTGAGACTTGGGAAGGCTTTTTGTTACCACTGCTTAACTTGGCCTGCTTTTACAGACATATTTCTCTGGAGGAATCTTCTTGTCCCTCTTTGCCTGGCTGACTCCTAGTCATTGTCTCAACTGAGATGTAAAACTCTTGATAACCCATCTCAACTCCTTGGCTAGGTGTCATACTTGTATGTGCTCTTATAGTACTGAGTACCCCCCTGAAAAATAAGTTACTGCACTGTTAATGTTTGCATCCCCTATTGGTTGGTCAACATTGTGAAAGCATGAGCCATTTCTTTCTATTCATAGTTTTATCCCTGTGACTTAGCACATGGTACATAAAAGTTAAGCAATAACTATTTTGTATGACTAAATGATGAATACATAAATGAAGGAAAACAGAGTACATCTGTTCACATATCCTCAAGTATATTCCAGAAGTTTTGTTGCTTCAAAACTGCCTGAGCAACAACAATTATACTTTGAAAAATTTTATCACTATCATGACAGATGGGAAACTAAAAGGGAAAACATGCATTCTTAGCTATCTCTGCCTCTAACACATACAAGTTTCACTTTGTTATCACATGTTTGCAAACTACAGAGCTCTGCGAAACATTTTAGTCATAAATCATAGCCTAAACCACATTTTTGACTATGGCTCCCTTGAATATGTTCAATTTCTTTGTGGTAGTCATGCCCACTAACAATCCTTAACCATGAAGGAAAATTTAATCCAGGATCACAAATATAAGGCAATGAGGAGGCCATTCAATGTCAGGAAGATCTACAGAAGTGTGTGAGATGTGGCAAATCATAGTTTTCTTTAATCTAATTTATTTGCAGGCTCTCCTTTGTATTTTGTGTTTTTTTCTAAGATTTTAGGCAGGAAAATTTAATTTTACATTAAATTCACAGCATAGTTTTAGATTCCTGTTTATATTATACGTTACTGACTCTCTGGAATGGTGCCATTCATAAGGTTTCAATGAATGTTACTGATCCATATCTCCCTCTTTCTACTATCCATATATTTTTCATTTCAGTATCACATATCTTAGAGGATTTAAAGAATAGCGTATATTTTCACCTTTACTCTCTAACATCTCGTTCACATTTTAACCCATTGCTGTTTAGTTTTCACCTTCAATGCTCTGTGCAGACTGATATACTTACACACACACACACACACACACACACACACTCGGGTCATATGTTTTACTCTGAAGCAATGGCCATCAGAATCCCATGACATAATTCTACATTGTCTGGCTAAGGGAAATATCCTAGAAGGTCCTTTGACCTCATATATTTTCCCCCTTTCTTCCCAACTCCTTTATCTTGATGTGTTTGGGTGGTATATTTGGCTTTTGATTCAGTTTTTTCCTAAAATGGTGTCTTGGATTACCCCTGTCTGCCACACACTGCAGCCCATGGGCAACAGATGTCCTACAATACAATCAACTCAGGGTGCCAAATATTGCACCCCAACTCTGGTTCTGCATTTCACACTCTCATTGTTTGAGAAGGGGAAATCAGATAATTGCCTAATTCTTTGCTCGCCTCCAGCAAACCTGTGTACTATTTGGGGCTTGTTGAGATTTCTACTTGACTCCAGGGGACTGTCATGATTTAATTTGAATGCCACCTTCCAGAAAACAGTGTCGTCTGGAGTCATTTCATATTAGAATGGGAAAAGATCTTAGTGACAGAGATTAATTCCTCATAGAGGAAGATGCTTGGAGACAGGACAAGTTTACTGATTTATGTAGAACCTAGGGCTAGTTAGTGAAAGTTTAGAAATAAATCCTATTTTCTCTTGACTTTCAATTGGGTACACTGTTATTTACATCATCTTATATTTCTTATTTGTTATTATAGTGTCTGTTTCTAAAATAGCTTCTGAACCTTCATTGGTCTTACTGTTAATGACATTTAAAGTGAAATCCCTTGGTATAGCTGCTGCAGAGTCCAGGCATTTTGCAGTTGAGGTCACTAACAAAGAGTGTTTTGGCTTGCTAAGGCTGATGAAATGCAAAAGACCAGAAAAGGGTGGCTTTTACAATGGGGATTTATTAACTTACAAGTTTACAGTTTTGAGGCCATGAGAAATTTCCAAATGAAGTCAGCAATAAGACAATATACTCTCCCCAAGGACTGGCTGCTTAGTAAGCCTCAGCTCCACTGTCACATTGCCAGGCACATGGAGACATCTCTTGCCCTTCTATCCTCGTAGGCTATTCCTTTAAAGGCAGTACCATTGTGGACGAAAATACAGACCTCAGTGAAAGTAGCTCAGGGGTAGATTGTTTCACAGGGCAATTTTGCCCAATTATTCCAGATACCTAAATTGTAAAATACTTTTGACATCTGAAAATGTTCTACCTGGGATTAGGGGAATATGCCCACCGAATGTGTGACAATCATTGTTGACGCACTTGTTTTCTTGACATATTCTAGTAGATACGTTTTTCTATCAGCAATCTTGTTTATGTTCATAGGGCTTTAAAGGCAAGAAGACTAAATATAGAATGAGTTTAACTGAAAACTTTTTTTGTGAATTGAAGCTTTAACTTTTTTTCTTTGCCTTTACAACAAATAGATCAGCCATATTGTACAGAGGGTGGTCAGCAAATGGTGATTTCCCTGTTGTAAACAAATTCATAAAACATTGCTTTTGGCAATTCCACAAAAAGTTATAACTTGAAAATATATGTTTAAAATATATTTTGAATTAATTGGAAGGAATGAAACTCTAAGGTCCAAAGATTTAAAAAAATGATATCAAATTACAGACCTAAAGTAAAGCACACACTAATAAAACGAGCATTGATCTTTTAGTAGGTTGACAGACAACTTTAGTAGATTTGGCTAAATACATAGAGCAGACTCCATGGATTCATAAAGTCCTCATCTGTCTGTTACGTTCACCATTTTATTCTTAGCACTTGGCACTGCGCTTGATACATAGTAAGTACTCAACATACTACTGAGTAAGCAAATGAGTACATGGATGAATGATTTCTGTATTTCCGATCTTATTTAATAATCAGCTATGTGAAATCAAACTATCACCTATAATCATGGCTCATATTTAACTGGAACCCAATATTTTTGGCTCCATAGATTGCTGAAAAGTTTAAATACTTCTGTAGAGTTGGTAAATATTATAATAAAAGTACAATAAGGAGTAAAATTAAGAATATACATCCCACCACATGTAGTTGATCTCCGATAGACCCATGCCATCTGATTCCAAGATATTTTGTTGTCCTGTAAAGTAGAGAGCTGAAGGCATTCTCCTTTTATTCTATGATTTCAGGTACTAGTGAGTTCTCTTCTCATGGGCAATCTAACTGAACTTCCCTAGGTGAAACAGAAGTGATGAACAACCAAGAAAATGAATGCCTATTATGCAAACTCCTCACAAAAATGCCTAACTTTACCAATGGGCTGAGCAAGGTCCAATATTAGGTAGAGGCTGAGGTGGCTGCCTGTGACCATGGTATCAATAGGCATTTGTTTGTGGCATTTCCCTTCTTGATGCAAAAATGACAGTATGAGTGAACTTAAGAGGCTTTGTTTATTTCACAATTTATGTCTTGACTGGGGCAGTCAACTTTCTGTCTTATGTCTACATCTTTTCTTGGGGTGTGGTGGGGTGTCAGGGGATCAATTCAGAACCCTTTTTAATGGTGAGAAGAACACATAGGCCAGCAAACATCAGCATGAGCCCCTTCTCCCTTCTCTCCTCTTACAGGAAGCAGAACTTCAGCCAACCTGTCCCTCCTCTTTCCCAGGCAACCTTGTTTCCTCACTGCCTGACCAGATTGTACCTCAATCTGGTCAAAAGAGGAGTGTTGCCTCTTTTCTAGCAGCAGGAACCCACAAGACTTGCTTAGCCTGTGAGTCACTAAGGTCTTTGTTTTTCTTCTCTCCTTTTTTCTCTCTGCACCG